>PVJS01025406.1:0-27877 GCA_004027185.1 Glis glis
GGCCTCCGGATCCTGGGGACTCTGCCGAGTGTGAATCGAACTGCTGCTCGCTTTTGTCGCTGCTGCTCTGCAGTGCTGGTTTTAGAAGAGCTCCCTGGCTTTGTTGATGGCCTGCAAAAGCCGCAACGCCAGTAGCCGTTGGCGCGGTTTGACCAAGATGGCGCCGCTGCCGCTTCTGCCGACACAGCAGTTCGGGTCCATATCGTGCGTGGAGCGAGTCACTGCTCGGCTTCTCTGCTACTATTCTGCTGCTGCTGAGTTCACAGCAGGTCGCTGGCGTCTCCGTTGGTCTTGTGTGGAAGCCACAAGGCTGGTGGCCGCCGGTAAAGTCCTGCTGAGATGGCGCCGCTGCAGCCGCTGCAGTCGCTGTCACTGCTGCCGTTTGGTCTCTCAAGTGTGGTGGAGCCGCTGCTCGCTTTCGTCTCTGCTGACCTGCAGCTGCTGAACTTCCCACGAGTCCCTGGCTTCTCTGCCGGCGGCGCGTGGAAGCTGCAATGCTGGTAGCGGCCGGCGCGGTCCGGCCAAGATGGCGCCGCCGCCTTCCCTTAGGTAAGGCGTTTGGCACTTTTTACTTTCCTCTGTTTTGTCTTCTGGCTCTGATTCCGTCGCGTTTCAAACTTTTTGTTGTTTATTTCAAGCTTGTGTTGCTTTTCTTCTGTGGAGAGGTTGCTTTCACAGCGAATGAGGTGTGCGTCTCAGAGAGATCATAGCGTGGTGTCTCCCTTGGACGCCATCTTGGATCCAACCACTCTCTTTTTCTGTTTGGAAAATTCTCTGATATTATTTCTCTGAAGAGGTTTCTGATACCCTTGGTTTGTGCTTCTACACCTTCTTCAATGTCTATTATCTGTAAGTTAGATTGTTTCATATTTTTCCCATATTTCTTGGATGTTCAGTTAGTGTTGTAATATTGTCTTCCCTATATTGTTGACTGTGTTTTCAGTTTTGAATGAACTGTCTTCCAAGAGCGATACCCTGTTTTCCATGAAGTCTCGACAGCCAGAGGTAGTTTCTATTGCAGTCTTTAATTTATTTGTTGACTCCTTCATTTCACACAATACCTATTTTTGCTTTTTGTTAGAGCCTCAATTTCTCTATTGATACACTCTTTCATTTCCTGTAAACTTTCTTTGAGGCCTTTGATCATATTGAAGATCAAAATTCAGAGTTCTCCTTCTAGCATTTCCTGCAGGTCAGTGTTGGTGATCTCCCTTGTTGTTTAGTTATGGGAGTTTATAGTTTCCCTCTTGCTCTTCATTCTCATGTATTCAGAGTTCTCAGGTTTGTATTTCTGTTGTCTTGGCATCTTCTTCCTCTTTGTGTATGTGTCCTGTGTCTATTTGTTATCTCTTTATAATAAAGTCTATGATGGGGGTATATATTTGCCTCTACAAATCTCTCATATAATAAAACTTTTGAGTTTGTCCCCCAGAACCTCTTTAACAAGTTATAGTTTTCAGTGCAGGGAAACAAGAGTCTTTGATTGGCTCCAGGCCTCTGTGCTCTCCAGGACCAAACACAGTAGGGCCAAACACAGTAAAGCCTGCAGCCTGCTGTTTGGGATTTAATGCCCTACAGGCACCACCACTGTTCTGCTGATTGTGAATCATTAAACTGTAGAGTACTGATCGCAGGCCTCTTTGGTCAGTGGGCCTAAGCTCAGCAGGGCCTATTGCTATGTTCTGAACTTGTGGCCTGGCTCATTGAGCTTTTATGGCTCAGGGACACTGCTGCTGATCTACTGGGTTACAATCACATGGAGCACTGTCAGTCTCTGGCATGAATGCATGCCAGGCAGAAACTCTGATGGCAGTGAGTGTTGAGTTCCCACCCTGTAGTTGTGATCATGGGAACCCCTGCCCAAGCCCTGGCAGGAAGAGGTTGTACCATTCTGAGCCTGTGACTTGGGTGGTTCACTAATTTAACTCCAGAGACACCACTGCTGCTCTGGGCAGCTGCTATCATGTGAGACATTGTTGGCCTCTGGCATTGGCACTTCTAGTACCCAAACACGGCCAGGTGGGAGTTTATAGCTTTCTGAGCTTGCAACTTGGTAAGCTGAGTTATTTCACCCCACAGACACTGTGGCTGGCTCTCCTATGGTGATTGCAGGAGATCCTACAAGGGCATAGCAAACTGCCAACATCAGTTCCCTCCCGCCTGAATGTCTCTAGGGGCTGTCTGATAATTCATGTTTCTGCTGTGTCCAACCACCTTGCAGGGTGATTTGCAAACTCACAGACATGGCGAGTCTGTTCATTGCCACGCAAGTCCCTGTGGCTGTGAAGGGTGGTCTCCCCCTGGGACTGCTTGTTAACTCATGGTCTTGATGGGTACTGTACAGGCAGAGATGAATTCAGCTACAGCCTCAGGATCTAGCTGGGCTGTCTGGGTAGCTGGATCTCTGTCAAGTGTGGAGAGAAGAGTGCAACTGCTTTTCATGATGGTCTGTGGTCGCTGGTTTAACAAGCTTCTGCTGCTTCTTTCCTGGAGTTGGTCTTTGGGAGTCACCGGTCTGGGAAGCTGCCAGCCCTATGTGGGCTTGGCAAGATGGCACAGTCACTCTCCATTCACTAGGTGAGATGTGTGGAGCTCTTTTCAGTTTTCTGCTCTCTCTGCTGCCTCTGATTCCATCACATTGTGACTGGCCTTGTTCTGTTGAGTTTTGGCTGCTTTTCTTACCTTGCCAAGAAGCAGCCTTCCCACTGGTTGAGTTCTGAGTCTCAGAGCACCTGAAAGATGCTGACTCCCTCTATTCTGCCATTTTTAATCTCCTTGGGTTTTAGGTATTCTACCTGCACAAGGAGGGAAGTTAATAATATAGGGAGGAGAAGAACTCTGCTGTCTGAGACAGAGACCAGATTCCACATTCCCACCTTGAATGAAGACACTGCTGGGTGATATAACTGCATCTATCTAAAGTCCTGGTGGTCTGAGCACAGTGAAGACTTGGAGCTGGTGGTGATCAGGGAGGAGGCCTCCCAGGCTCCTATTTCAGCCTCAGCTCTGCCCTCAGGTTGGTCCCAGGTTTCTGGACCCCCTCCCCACCTGCTGTCCTCTGTCTACAGTCCCCCATCCCCCTGCTAACACCAAGCCCTCTCCTCCTTTTCCTCACAATCTCTTCACTCAAGTGAGGTATGCACCTATTTTTTTTCTGCTTGGCCAGCGTCTGTGGTGGCTCCAGGAGTATGCCCTCTCTGCTGTGGCCCCTCCCACTGGGGAGGTGACCAGGACCTAGGATTGCCCCTGGCCAGGGCTGGATAGTGCATGGGGAAGCCTTGGGATGTGATGGTCCATTCTCTGTCTATGTTCAGACCCTGAGAGTTGTACTGGAGTCAGGGACCAGGAGGAGGGTCTGCCCACCTCCATGTCTCCCCCAGGGCCTCGAAGGAGCTGTCCCCAGCCCCAAGCTGAGTGGACTATGAGGGGGTTCTCCCGTTTCCCTCTCCTGTTCTTTCAGTAGCCATGGGACATTGTCTGGGATTGAGCAATGGCCAGATACACCCTTTGGATGGAAAAGTGTCAAGCTGGTGGGACAGGCTCTAAGAAGCTCCCCGTGAAAACCAGAGGCTGAAGTGGGAAAATCAAAAGTTTGACACCACCCTCAACAACTTAGTGATACTCTGTTACAAAATGTTAAAAAAATATTTTAAAAAGGACTGAAGGTAGAATGCTCCTGGACACAATTCTCGGTACCAAAATAGAGGGAAGGAGAGAGGGAGGGTGGGAGGGAAGGAGGAAAGGAGAGAAAGAGAGAAATGACAGCTTCCCTGATAGCTGTGGGGGTGAGGGCTTCAGGCCACAAGAACACCTCAGGAATGGTTTCTTCCCCATCAGTGGCTGCTATGAGGAGCAGATGAACTCAGACTTGCGGATCCCTGCTCTCAGGTGGGAACCCAGAAGGGGCCTGGCAAGAGGAATCCTGCTTTCTCCTCTAACTAGTGCTCATCACTGCAAAGGCCCTTTTCTACCTGGACAGAAGGCATGTCATGAGTGCTTAGCCCTTGAAATGGGGCCAGTGTGCTGAGGATCTAATTTCTGGTTCATTTAGCTTTGGTTAATGTCAACATCAATAGCTGCATGTGGCTACCATATTGGGCAGTGCAGATGTAGGATGTTTCCATCTTCAAGAAAGTTCCACAGGGCAGGGCTAGTCTAGAGAGAGGAGCCCAGGGTTCTGGGTGTGGCCAGCTGGTGATGGGGAGAACACAGAGTGGCTCCGTCCAGCTCAGGCCTCTGAGCCCCTCTCTACCAGACACCTCCTCCCCAGGAGCTACACAGACACCTTCCAGAAACAGTAACAAAGAGAGTAAGTGAGGTGACATGGGGACATGAGCCTGAGTAAGTGCAAAAGGTCAGGCTTAGGTTTGGTCTTTGCCAGCTCTGCACAGAGAATGTCCACACTCAGGACACTGGTGTGTAAGATGGGGACCATGACTCCCATGTTGCATGTGAGAGATTCGATGTAGAAGTGTGTCTGTGACAAGCACCCAGCCTCTGAATGCTATACAGTGGGTGCTCAATAAATGCTCATTGCTGATAACTGTATCCCATCTTTCCTATCCATACCTGTTCTCCTAGGCTGGATGACACCATGTCTTTATATTCTCATCTCCATCTTTGTGGTCTTCCTCCTTTGTCTCTTCCTTCTCCTCCTCTTCTGCCTCCATAGCCAGCATCAGAAAAAAACAGAGTAGGTCTCAGGGAGCAGGTGGGTGACCTGGGCAGGCTGTTGGCATGCTGGGAACAAGGCTTCCCTCCTAAACTCAGAACCCTGACTGTCTTCACATACCCTCAGCAGCAATGGCCAGGAGCAGAAGCTACAGGAGAGGTGAGGCCCCAGGATGGTCCCAGACACCCATCCAGTCCTCTGCCCCAGGAGGCTACTAGTGTTGGGTTTTTTTCCTCACATGCTCAACCTGGCTGTGGGAAGCCCAGTCAGGTCACCAGAAAAAAGGGGGAGAGGAGGGACAAGCTTGGAGAGAGGAAGTGGGGATCCAAGGCATCAGGAGGCACTGGGGAGAGGAGAAGGTTTGGGAATTTTCTGGGAGGTCCTATGTGGGTGCAGCATGAGATTTGATCACATTTGTCTTCTATGTCCACCCCAGAGAACTTACCCCATGTCTTCTCCTCTCTAGACCTGGCTGCAGCTTATAACCTTCCTGAGAAGGACAGGGAGATGGACACTGGCTCAGTGAGTCTTTTCAATTCAGTCATTCTTTGCAGTGGTTTATCTCTTGCAATCCAGAGGCATTCTACCACTGAGCTATGCCCCCAGCCCTACTTTAATTGGAAACAGGGCCTCACGAAGTTGATGAGGGTCTCACTAAGTTTCTGAGTCTGGCCTTGAACCTCTGATCCTCCTGTGTCAGCCTCCTAAGTACTGGGATTACAGGCATGTGCCACCATGCTCGGCCTCATTCTCTCTGTTGCTTGGGTCATGAATATACAGTGGAGCTGAGGGGTTCTGGTTCACTGTCTCTTGTAAAGTTGCAGTAGAAATTTTATCTAGGGCTGTGGTCACACATGGACTTGACTTTGATTGGAGAATGTATGTCTTCGATGTGAGCTCCCTGGCTGCAGGCAGCAGGGCAGAGGGTTATGCCCAGAGGGAAGGTCCTGGAGTTGGATGGACAAAAGCCACATAGTCCTGTGTGGCCTCACCTTCTTGGTGGCATGTCATTCCTTCTGCCACATTCTACTGGTCAGAGAGATCAACCCTGTTGCCATTGTGAGAGAGGACCACACAAGGATGTGATCAGGGAGACAGGGCACTTGGAGGGGCTGTCACAGCCCTGCAGCCCACAGACACACTGACTCACCTGGCCTCTCCCTCAGACCCCTGATGCAGGGGGGTCCCCAGTAGCTGAACTATGCTCAGCTGACCACCGAGTCCTCATGTAGAGACCACAAGCTGTGTCCCTATAGTGCACGGAACCCAAACCATAGTCCAGCACAAAATCGTCTCTCGCCAGACCCTGACCCCAGGCACACCTGGCTCATGTGCCTGGATCACAGCAAGTCACCACTGGAAAAGCTTCAAGCAGCCAATGAAATTGCTTCCCCTAGAGATCACCCTGGCCTGGGAAGATGGGTAGTCTGCTGTGCTGGAGACGACAGCTGGGGCCTGGAGTTCTCTCATCAGTATCTAGGAGATGCATTAACCAGGTTTCTCCAGTGTCCACCAGCTTCCTGGAAAGACTGTTGCAGCTGTTTCCAGAGACTCATTCACAGTCCCTTGACTATTTCCAGAGATCCAGCCACAGTCCCCTCACTGTTTCTTGAGACCTAGTTACAGTCCCCTGTCTGTTTACAGGGACCCAGCCACAGTACCTTGAGTGTTTCCAGAGACCCTGCTACAGTTCCCTGACAGTTTCCAGATACCCTACCATAGCTGCCAAACTGATTACATGAACAGAGTTGCAGTTGCCCAGCTGCCCCGAGAAGTCTCCTGGGAACCCCTGCAGACTCAGAGACTCCATTTTGACCATCTGCTCAGGGAACCTTAAAGTCCTTAGTGGGAAACTGTTCTAAGTCTAAATAGTATTGGTTAAAGGGTTGATGAATGTCTTGCTTGCTTTGGCAGAAGGCTGCTGCCTTTCTTGAGGAACTGAAGACCGTGACCTCGATGCATCTCTGCTGTCTAAGCTACTTCTCTCTGTTCTGTAATTGTTTTGGCTTGCTTTGCTGAAGGATGAAAGGCAGCCCTAAGGAGAAAGCTGAAGGCAGCAATCTCCAAGTCCTCACAAAACTGCCAGACAAAAACTCCCCTTCTAAGACATTCCTAACATAAAGTCCGAATTCCATAGCTAGAGATAAACAAGAACTTGATGATCAGACCATAACCTTGTAAACATAAACAAAAGGAAGAGCTGAGTTTCTTTCAGGGAGTTGACTCTCTTGCCTTCTCCCCTCTCACCTCTTGGAGACCAGGAATAAAGTCTCAAGAGCATTTTTTCACCGTGTCGTCGTCTCGAGCACTGTGGTACAGAGCCTCGCAGCCTTCCTGATTCCACTGCAGACCCCAGGACTGGGCTGTGCTCACGCAGCTGATTGCTGAGCCCGGCCCCAGGTCAGGGCTCACTTGGTGCATCAGCAGCCAGATCTGTGGCCATGGGGGTCCTGGGGACACAGGCTGCTCTGCCCAGTCTCTGCCTTCACAGCTGCTCAGAGTCCAGTGGGGGGAAATCGGGGCTGTAAAGGGGCTCCTGTGTGTGTTGTGTTCACTGTGATGACTTGATGTACGCATGCACTGTGTAGCCATTTCCGGAATCAGCCGACTTCCCCCCCACAGCTCGCTGGGTCTCTGGGCTTGCTCACCTGCTGACTTAAAGTTAGGCCGGTGTCTCTTGATGGGGTGTGCGGGACAGGGATGGAGGGGGAAAGCTTCTTGGGAGGTGCCTCAGGAGAAGACAGAGCTGCTCACCCACCACAGCCACATGCACTCTGACACAACTGAACATGTGCGTATGTGCACACACATGCATACCTACACATCACTTGCACGTGTACACACCAACACACTTGCATAGGCGCACATGGGGGCATACACTTGCACTGGAGGAGTGCCCCCTCACCCCCTGCATGACAGGATCTTTAGCTCCCTCTGTCCCACTTCCTGTGACAGACCCTCCCTTCCCTTAGATTAACATAGAAATTATGGCTTGGTATGGTGACTCATGTCTCTAATCCCAGTACTTGGGAGGCTGAGACAGGAGGATCGCAGGGTCAATGCCAGCCTCAGCAATTTAGTAAGGCCTTCAGCCACTTAGTGAGATCCTATTTCAAAATACAAAATGAAATGGGGCTGGGGTGTATGTCAGAGGAAGAACACCTCTGGGTTCAATCCCCAGGATGCCCCCCACACACACACATCCTCAGAAACTACACTTCTAACCACCCAGGGGCTAGAGCATCTCCTCAGAACTAGTTTGTGTGCCTGTCTCCAAAATATGCAGTAAGTGTCCAGGAAGAACTCAGGAGCGTACCCCCACCCCCCGGGGAAAGAACTGCAAATGTAATCACAGCTCCAAACAACGCTCTGTATCCACTAAACAATACAATAATCATTTGTTTATTTTAAAATAATGTTAAAAGGAATCCACCCCCAAGAAGAAAAGAAGCCTGCATGGCAGTTACAGGGTGGATTTAAAAAGATGTCTTTATATAGCTGGGCACAGTGGTACACAGGTGTAATCCTAGTACATGGGGGACTCAGACAGGAGGATCGCAGGTTGGAGGCCAGCCTGGGCCACTGAGCCAGACCCTGTATTAAAACATAAAATGGGCTGGGGATATAGCTCAGTGGTAGAGCATCCCTCGGTCCAACCCCAGTACCATGTACACACATAATGTTATTTTATGTATATGAAAAAGAGAATACTTAAAAATTCAAGCTCAGCCAGCTCTTACCACGGGAGATGGCCATCTTGGTTCTATGCCAACATCAGTGAATGCATGCTGTGCCACCGTCCACAGCGCACTGAATGTCCCTGCTTCTCACACCTGGGACTATGGGCGAGCAGGTATTGGACTCTCCAGCCAGGGGTGGGGGCAATTTGGAGCCAACAGGCAGGCCTCGGGAGCCTCTGTCCAGCTCAGAGGCGGTTGCCTGCGCCTGAGTTTAGTTTGTCTGCGCTTTAATTCTTTGCTTGTCCTCAAGTGTGATTTCTCCAGGGATCTGCTCCGATTCTTTGCCCTTTATCGTCATTCTCTTCTGCGACAAGAAGACTGACTTTTGAGCAGGGCATGGTGGCACACACCTATAAATCCAGTACTTGGGAGGCTGAGTCAGAAGGATCACAGGCTTGAGGACAGCCTAAGCAAATAGTGAGACTCACATCAACCTAGTGAGCCCCTGTTTCAAAATAAAAAAAAATAGGTCTGGAGGTATAGCTTGGAGGAAGAATGCCCCTGGGTTCAATCCCCGGTACCACAACATAAAAAAAAATACTGACTCTCTGCTTTGCAGGGTCTTCCTGTTCTGCCTCTGTGTCTCTCTGGTCGTTTTTCAAGTTCAGCCCGGTGTGGTTTCCCCTACAATCATGTTGACTGGCAGTTGGCCGAAGGCTCTTAGCAGAGAGTGGCCATTGGGCATCGCAGACAGTTCCACCCCATTGAGGTGCGGAGCGTCCGTGGGCGCTCCCGTGTTAGCCAGTGCGGGCAGCGAGGCACCAGGAGAGCAGGACAGAAATGGAACATCAGCAGCATATTATCTTTTCTGCGGGGCCGTGGAAGGAGGAGGTCCAGGAAGAGGACAGAAAAGCAGGCGCGGGGCTGGCCTACCTTCCCCAGCTTAGCACTAGCCCCAAGTGCCCCAAGCTTCACCTGGAATGCATGGAGAGCACCACATGCAGGACGTCCGCGGCAGTGCACCTGGAGGTGGGCATGTCCGGAGGAGGAAGGGTCTGGTCTGTCTTGCACTTGAACCCAACTTCCCAGGTCAGAGAGGTGCATTGGGGACAAAAGCCATCGAGCAGCAGTGGACAGTCCAGGAGACATCCCGCCTGGCCAGGTTGGGCAGGAGCAGATGCCAACTGACATCCAGAACCCTGGGACTAAGTGGACTCTGGGACAACAAGAAATGACCCCAGGCCTCAGGGAGCAGAGAGGAGGGAGCCCATAGCATCGTGCCCAGACAGGAGGCCTCCACACCTGGTGAGCAAGTGAGACCCCAGTCAGCTCACACCCCAGGATCAGGGGGAGGATGAGAGCCACCCAGTCCAACATCGCCTGGGGTCACCTACTCCCTCCAGGAGACAGCAGCCTGGGGTGGGGTGGGAGAGGGAGAGCAGGGATGGACTAGACCTGAAGAGTGTCCCACACGCCCAAAGGGCTGCATTTTAAACTGCAGGGAGCCTGTGTTCTCTGTGATTCAGGAGGGAGAGGTTATAGGAGATCAGATCAATGACAGACAAAATAAAGATGTTATATTTCTTAGACATCATGACTTGCTAAAACACCTGCACACACACACATTCACACTCATGAACACACACACACACACACACACACACACCTATGATGGTGCATCTACTTCTATGCAATACTACTTCTCTGTGTTTTATTTTATTGATTTGTTGATTTTTGGTAATTGGTGTGAAACCCAGGGGCATTCTACCTCTGAGCCACACTCCCAGCCCTATTTATTTATTTATTTATTTATTTTTGAAACATGGTTTCATTAAGTTGCTGAGGCTGGCATCAAACCTGTGGTCCTCCCGTGTCAGTCTCCCAAGTACTGGGATTAGAGGCATGCATCACAACACCTGGCTGCACAGTGGTTTCTTAGTGCATTTGCATCTGCAGACTAAGGAGCTTTCAGTGCAATATATCGATATTGGAGTGTATCAGGGGGGCTGTGAACCCCCTCACACTCACCCCAGTTATTCCCCATCTACTGCCCCCTAAAGATGAAGCCTGGGGCCATGTGGGACAGAAGGATCAGGTGTCAGTTACAGCCCAAGTCTTGGGGTTCAGAGGGTGGCCAGGAATGAGGGCCCCACAGCTGACCCAGGGGACACCTGTCCCGGAGAACAGGGTGGAAAACAGGAGCCAGTGTCCTCTTTCTGTGTACCAAATACTTCTGTGCTCACACATCACAGATATGATTATAAAAACTCATCAGAAGAATTTATGGTTCTCCCTCTGTATCAGGGAAACCTAAGGGTTTGTGTGAAAAGGCATTATCTGAGAACTATGAGCCTGTTAGGACCAGAATCCAAGCTAGTAAATTTCCAGCCCCTGTTTTACCCTGTCTGTGCACCTACTATTTTATCAGGTACACATCCATCCATCCATCCATGCATCCATGCATCCATCCATCCATCCATCCATCCATAACCTATCATCCATAATCCATACAGCCATCACCTATTTTTTACCATCCATCTATCAACATATCAATTATCCATTTATCCATTCATCATCCATCTATCTATATGTGCATCAACCATGCACTCACCCAAACTTTATCCATCAATCTACCCACCCTTTATCCATCCATCCACCCATCGTTCATCCATCCATTCACCCACCCATCAATACACCCATTCACTATCAATCATCCATCTATCTCTTCATTCATCATCCATCTATCACCATTCATATATTTATACATCCACCAACCATCCACTGATCCATACTTTATCCATCCATCCATCCATCCATCCATTCATCCATCCATCCATCCACCCATTCACCTATCAATCCTTCATCTATCCACCCATTCATCCTTCATTAATCCATCTGTCCACCTTTCTATCTCTCATCCATCCATCCATCCTCTGTTCATCAATCCATCCATCTATTTATCCATCCATTCATCCATCCCTCCACCCATAATCCATCCATTTATCAGTTCTATCTATCAAACATTTATCTATCATTGTATCATCTATTACCTATATGCACAAGTATCTCTCTACCTATCCATCTATCTGTGGCACATAAACAATACATGGTTTATCTTGACATGGTTCAACCTAGTTATGATTGTATCATCTATTACCTATATGCACAAGTATCTCTCTAACTATCCATCTATCTGTGGCACATAAACAATACATGGTTTATCTTGACATGGTTCAACCTAGTTATGAAACACCTCACTAGAAACTCCACCGGAAAGCAAGGCTTCCTGTGCTCACTTTGGGGAAGCTAGAATGGGGCCCCCAGCCCAGCACTTCCCTCCCTGTGACTTGTCCTGCGAACTCACCCTGAACGGTCCTGTCTGTGGGGCCTGTCCTCAAACCTAGGGCAAGCACAAAGCAGGCTGGAGACTCTGGGCCATGTCCCCCCACCCCACCACCCTCTTGGCCCTTGGTGAGTTTGAGAATGAAAGGGGGTTCCAGGGACAGAGAGGGGGAGATGGAAATGGGTCCAACTCCTTTGCCAAGTCCGGGATGCCAAGTCTGGGGTCTGGGGGAGTCATTCCTGCAGATGCCTGCCTGCTTGGTGTCACCTGGGCCTGAGCTGACCATGGAGGAGCCTGAGGATTCTAGTATGTCCTGGAAACTGAGGACCCAGGATGAGGAGTTTCCAGTGGGACTGGTTGGGAGGTCTCCTGGGGCCTCATCTGGACCCTGGTAGAGTGGAAGAACACTATTTTACCAAGAGGCTACATTGGTCAGGTGGCTTGGCTAAATCTGTCCCTGCAAACTGATCCTTGAACCCAAGTGTAAGGGAGCCGGGCCTCCAGCATTTCTCTCATGATGCTTCTCTTCCAGTTCTCTGCCTGGGCCAGAGGATCCACATGCTCGAAGGTGAGTCACGTCTACAGGGTCCTAATCCCCTCCACCCACATCCACTCTGGACAGAAGTGGTGTTGATTCCGTGAAGGACCCGACTCCAATTTACTCCACATGAATACCACTCATCTGTATTATTCTGACAGTCCCAAATACTTGTGAGATATCAATAATTATTTTCTAAAAAGTTTCAATTCATCTGTCTGAAACTGCACCTAGTCTTCTCAGCCACGCAGACACGATCCTCCCCTCACCCACCCACACTTTCTTAACTCAGTGAAGGTCATTGGTCCTGGTCAGATGACAGTCACCCTTGATTTCCTGTGTCCACCCACATTTAATCAACTACAGAATCCAGTCAACTTCCGTGGTAAATGTTCTCACATCTGCCTACATCTCTTGCAAAGCAACCTCCTCCCCAGCAGGAGACCCACCAGAGACCATGTGGCACCTGCAGAGGTCAGCAGAGATGCAGGCTCCATCTTGCTTTCCCATAACCTTATTTCCTGGCCACTGACATTATATTCACCCCCTTGATGCAAGAGGGCTGCTAGTACTCCAGCCATCACATCTGCTTGCAGTCTGGGAGGAAGCAAAGGCAGAAATCAGAAAAGGGCCCTCTAAGTCCAATCGCCACTCTCTAAGCATCCTTCCAGGAATCTCACCAGCAGACCCCGTCTCACTGATCCAAACAGGGTCACAGGGCTGCATGGAACTGATCCCAGGCTGCCCAGTATCACTTCTGTGCCATGAGGCACCAGCTAGAGAGAGCTCTGGTTGAAAGGGGAAGTGGACCTGGGTATTGTGGTGCACTCCTGTAATCCCAGTACTTGGGAGGCAGAGACAGGAGGATCACAGGTTGAGGCCAGCCTCAGCAAATAGTGAGACCCTACTTCAAATAAAATAGGTCTGGGGGTGTAACTAAGAGGTAGAATGCCCCAGGCTCAACCTAAATAAAGGGGAAGTGGTGACTGTCATCTGACCAGGACCAATGACCTTCACTGAGTTAAGAAAGTGTGGGTGGGTGAGGGGAGGATTGTGTCTGCGTGGCTGAGAAGACTAGGTGCAGTTTCAGACAGATGAATTGAAACTTTTTAGAAAATAATTATTGAAGGGGAAGTGGTGCTCAACCTAAATAAAGGCCCATGTGGTGTGTTATTTCCCACCTGTTCTTCATGGGCAGGGAGCGGCTATTTACTCCCAGTGGACACTGAGACCCCTGCTCTGTTCCCCAGTGTCCCTGGAAAGATCCTCCATCTGGTCTGAACCAAGCTCTGTGATCCCCCAGGGGAGACCTGTGACCATCGTGTGCCGGGGCGCTGCTGGGTTTGAGGTATTCTGCCTGCACAAGGAAGTAAGTTTCAACTACAGAGAGGAGAAGAACTCTCAGCCTTCTGAGACAGAGGCTGGATTCCACGTCTCCAGTGTGAATGAAGACACTGCTGGGCGTTATCGCTGCTTCTATCAAAAGTCTGGGTAGTCTGAGCACAGTAAAGGCTTGGAGCTGGTGTTAAGCAATGAGGAGGCCACCCAGACCCCCACCCTGCCTATGCTCAGGATAGTCCACACCCTGCCTATGCTCAGCTCCCAACAGCCATGCTGGAGTCACAGTATAGGACCAGGGTCCCCCTACCTTAGGGAGGCATAGGGAAATATGCTACCTTTAAAGCAAAGCCTTTCCTCTTCATTGTACTGTGACTCGGATGTCCCATGACAAAGATGCAGCGTCCAGGGGTGGCCCCTTAGCCCAGTCCTGGGATCACCCACTTAGTTTGTCCTGAGGTTCTGAAATGCCCCTATCGTCCTGGGGGACCTACATGTGACAGAGTGACCCCCTCCCTCCAGATGAGGCCAGCCTCCAACAACCCTGTCCTATGGCCATCTGAGGGGGCTCCCCCTACCCACACCTGTCCTTGACCAGGCAGCTGCTGGTGTGTGCAGAATGGGGACAGGGAGGTTGCCATCCTTGTGAACCCAGGTCTCTCTGCCCCTTACTTGGGGTCTGGAAAGGTCATTCATAATCAAGGTTTCACAGAAGGGCTCAGGTGAGCATGGGTAGCAGGTGAGGGGCCATCTGAATTCTCTCATCCTCCCCTTCCTGACCCCATGCACATGGGAGGCCTGTTCCTGTAGTGGCTCCATGAGTGTCTGTGATGGAGGGAGGTGACAGCTCATAGTCTCTTAGAAGGACCTGCAGATCCTAAAGCTGTGGTCATCACCACCATGGGAGGTCACCGCACAGAGGCACTGGGGACAGGACACATAGGGCACCCTACCCAACCATAGGCTCTTGGATCCTGACCCCGGGACCCCCATATATTGGGTTGAAGAGGGTCACAGAGGGGAGGGCCAGCCGAATCATTATGAACATGTATATATATTCCCCAAGTCCACAGCCCCAATGGGATGGAGAGGGTCGCTGGGGGGGGGGCATTAGTGAGATGGAAACACAGGGGTCATCCAACATCATCCATGCCTGACAACTTCCCCAGGTCTCAGATGCCCCCTTGTCCTTCTGCTTCCAGACCCCACCTTCCAGAACTTCACAGGGTTGAACTGCATCCACCTGGGCCTGGCTGGGCTGGTCTTGCTGATCCTGGCAGTGATCCTTGGAGAAGCTTGTCACAGCCAGCACAAGTCTGGACAAGACAGCACCCAGCAGAGATCTTGAACTCCAGGGTCCCATGGGGTACACCCCCATGAGCTCTGAGACCCATGCCCAAGGAGACCCCATCCAAGGAGACAGCATCCCTTTTCCCTCATCCAAGCCTCTCCCTCTACCTCCCTCTGGGTTCTACAAGCCCCGATAGACCAGCCCAGGCCATTTCCTCAACCTTCACTATGTTCATTTGGGGCCCTCTCTCTCCCACCTGAGCAGGTGACCTCCAGGTTGCAATCTCCCACCTGTAGACACTCAACATTAGCAGCTGCATGCTCAGAATCAGGAACTTGTCCCCAATGTCCTGGCTTCCCCAGAAACTGACACCCATTACCAGCCTTCACCATACGGGCCTTGAATTATACCCCCTTTGTTGGACTGACCCCTTTAATATTATCTAATGAGGTTACCTCTTGTTATATTTTTTAACCAAAAGTCTTTTTTGTCCAAAATAAAAATGGGGAATTCTGCTCACTTTTGGTTTCTATTTGCATGCAATGTCTTTCACTATTTCATCATGTTCTGCCTTCATGGGTCCTTAAACCTAAAATGATTCTCCTATGGTCAGCATATAGTTGGATCATATTTTTAAAAATGCATTCAAACTGGTGTTGTGGTAAGTTACCTGTAATCCAAGTTCTTTGGGAAGCTGAGCTAGGAGGATTGCAGGTTTGAGACCAGCCTCAGCAACTAAGCAAGACTCTCAGCAACTTAGTGAGGCCCTGTTTCAAAAATAAAAAAAAAAATGCAAGTTATGGCAGTGAAGCTTGGAGGTAGAATACCCCTGGTTTCAATTCCCAGTACCTCAAATAAAATAAATAGAATGAAAAAAAATTTAATCTATTCAGCCCTTCTGTTTCTTTTCATTAGAGAATTTAATTCATTTACATTTAAAGTAATTATTGATAAGTGAGGACTTAGTATGTCCATTTTGTTAATTGTTTTCTGAAACTTTTGTAGTTCCTTTGTATGAGTTTCCTTTTCCTCTTTTTCTTTTTTTTTTTTTTGGTACTGGAGGTTGAACCCAGGGGCTTTCTAAAACCTGTGAGCTACACCCCCAGCCCTTTTCATTTTGAAACAAGGTCTTGCTAAGTTGCTGAGGCTGGCCTCAAATCTGTGATTCCCTAAGTTAATTTCAGGCACCAAACCACAGACTGAGGAAGTCCATCGACACCACCCAGGACACTGCCAGGAACATACCAACCAGGCGTGTGGTCTCACAGTACAGGAAATGAGATAGTGAAGAAATCTTGAAAGAAACCAGAACATCTAGCTTACTTGCAGATGGATACACACGAGAAGTGGGTATGACCTCTCAGACACCACGCTAAGAAGAAGAGTGGTGTGAAAGGTTTGAAGTGTTCAGAGAAATAAGAACCAACCTAGAACTCCCCACCCTTTCAAATTTATTCTCCATAGTGAAGGAGAAAGACTTTATCAGATCAACAAAAATGGAGAGAATTTGTTGGCAATAGAGTTCTAACTTGAAAGAAATGTTAAATTAAGGTCCTCAGAGGGAAGGAAAATTACATTGATCAGAAACTCCATCTACAGAATAAGAAGAGCCTGATGGGTGCAACTAACGAATTTTATTAACAAATAAGAGGGAAATTATCCAGTCTTCTGCAGTCTGTTCCAGAGGTGGAATCAGCGGGAATGACTCATAATTCATTCCATAAAACAAGCATAACCTTAACACCAAAACCACACAAAGACATTACAAGACAGTGAAACTACAGATCGGGGTCTCTAATGAACACAGATGCAACATGCTCAGCAAAATACAGTCATGTCCACATTACAACATCGCAGTTGATGACAGCCCACACCCATGACAGCGTTCCCATGAGACTATATCACCTTGTGACATCATAGCCACCTTGCTTTATGTAAGTACACTCTGTGATGTTTGTTCAGTCATGTAATTGCTGATCCATATATTTATCACAACATTTTCTGTGTTTAAGTGATCCATGACTGCATTAGCAAATCGAATCTGACAATGTGTAGAAAGAATCGCACACTGTGACCAGGTGGGATTCATTCCAGATGTGCAGAGCCAGCTCAACACTCAAGAAGCAATTCATGTCATCCATCACAGCACCAGATTAAAAATGAAAATCTACATAAAACAAATCACATTAGTATATGCAAACAACATCGGTCAATATCCCATATCCATTCTTCAAAAAATCCCTCTGTAAGTAAGGACTAGAAAACTCCCTCAGCCACACATGGTGGTGCACTCCTATATTCCGAACACTTGCGAGGCTGAAGCAGAGGATTGCAGGTTTGAGGACAGCCTCAGCAACTTAATGAGGCCCTGTATCAAAATAAAATATAAAAAGGGCTAGGTGTGTGGCTCAGAGGTAGAAATCCCCTGATTCGATTCCCAGTACTGAAAAAAAAAGTAACGGGAACTACAAGTGATATGTGCATGTATTAATGTATAACTTTGAATCCTAATATAATGTTTAATAAAAGTATAAAAAGAGAGAGAATGCCCTCATCCTGATTAAGAATATATACCAAAAAGCCTGAGAAGAACAGCATATTTATTGTAAGAAGCCAGAAACTTTCCCAGTATGATGTGGAAGGAGACAGGACACACTCTCTCCACTCCTCTTCAGCATTGTGCTGACTTCTAGCTAATGCAGCAATGAAGCAAAGACAATGTGTCCAGATTGGGAAGGAAGAAGTAGAACTGTCCTTGTTCCCAGATGACACGACTGTCATGTAGAAAATCTAATGATTTGAGTAAAATAAAACCTACTTGGAACTAATGAATGATTATGGCAAGGATGATTCAAAGTTAATACATGCTGGGCTCTGTGACACATGCCTATAATCCCAGTATTGTGGAGGCTGAGAGAGGAGGTTCAGCAACGTAGTGAGACCCTGTTTCAAAATAACAAATAAAATAGGGGTGGGGGAGTAACTCAGAGGTAGAATGCCCTTGTGTTCAATCGGCTGTACCAAAAAAAATATATATATACATACACACATCATTTGCTTTTCTATTAACAAAATCGAACAGGGTAATTGGAATTAAAAATCCCAATGCCACTTCTGTGTGTGGCTTCTGAGCTCTGCAGAAGTGACTGGGATGCCACAAATCAGGACTTGTTTATGTTACCAAAACACCCAGTAACTTTTTTTAGAGGCAGGTCCCAGTTTCTCAGAAAACTGATTTTTCACACACCAGGGTATTGATTCCAAGTCATTGTAGTATAGGAAAAGCTACACAAAAGCATCTGATGATCTCTGAAGGGTTTGAGGCTCCAGAGAGAGGGTTGGGCATCACTTTGCATTCAGCACTTCTCAGGCTGGAATCCGATGTTTGCTCCTTTGCTCTGTTATTAGAACCAAGTTCTACCCTCTCGACTGCAAGGATGGCGTCTCATTAATGCACATTGTGGAATGAGCTCACTTCAATGAAGCAAGTGTTCCATGAATGTGGTAGATTGAAGTATGAGGAGCACAGAGTCGAGGACCCCAACCTGGCCCCTGGGATGGACCCTCAGGTCACGGAGGTGAGAAGTAAGAGGGGCCAGTCAGCAGGGGTGCAAGCAGGACTGAGGGATAGCACCACAATGTGGCAGGGGAGGCTCTCAGCACCAAACCAGAGCTCTGCCCCTTGGAAATACTCAGACCACAGTTCCCCACAGATACCCAGGTTCTCTTCCAGGACCTCCTGAGTCATCAGATTCATCTCAAGACTCTGAGCGGTGCCCTGTTCTCTCTCCTGTTCACCTCCTGGCCCCATCTGGAGTCCTTCTCTGGCTGTGCAGAGCCTGAAACAGCAGAATCCCGAGGACCACCAGGACCAAGCCAGCCATGCCCATCCGGATGAGATTCTCTATGCTGTAATCCTGGGGCTGTGGGGCTGAGAAATGTGGCCATGGAGGTCAGAGGTCAGGGCAGATCCAAATCCCCCCAGGATCCCTGAATGTCCACCTAGGGCACCTGCCTCCCTGGACAGGACTTCCCTGTGTCCAGCCCATCACTGAGGAGTCTTAGTCCCTTCTCTCAGGTCAGGGCTGTTTATGATGGGCTGATGGTCTCAGAAGGATCCTGAGAACCAAATACCAGGATGAAGCATTGAAGAGACCCGAGCCTTTGCCCTGGCTCCACATCCTCATGTCCTATTCTCATGACATAACTTTATGCAGATCCTGCAGGAGTCTACCCTGCTGTTGCAGGTCCCCCTGGTCTCCTCAGTGGATCCTCAGCCTCTCTGAACTGTGTGAGATCAGAACTTGTGTCTGAGTCACATTGGAGCAAAGTTTACCTGAGATCCAAGAGCTCAGGATCAGAGACAACAATGGTCTCTAATTCCAGAAACACTCCTGCACTGTGTGCTTTCTTCTCGGTCTGGGACACCGGACCAGGTAGTTGTTTCCTAATTCCCTAGAGGTGAGTTTCCCCTGTTTCACCAGCTGAGGACTCAGGTCCAGGGGTGAAGGGTTAAACCTCAGGGCTCCTGGGCTTCAGAAAACAAGGGGTGAATTTCTGCAGTTGCCTCTCCAATCACCCCACCCAGTTCACCTTTAACTAATTGTATAGTCAGAAACAGCTGCAATGCAATATACACACAAATAAATATGGATGGTGATGTCAGTGATGCATAAAACAGCATTTCTACTGTTTAGAAGTGTAGACCTATGTAGAATGAACAATAAAAACATACCAATTATACAATATTAAGAATGTGTTTGAATTATAGTAAATATAAATAGATGTAGATATATAATGTATATACTAAAAGAGTCATGTTTCATATTTATGTTAAAGATAAGCATAACTATTAATTTGCACATATTTGAAGCAAGATATTTTAGTGTGCAATTTATAAATTCAGAAGAGAAATTTTCATCGTATTTAGTTAGATGTAAATTTTATCAGCACATCAGAAGGAATTGAAAAGCAATTAGAAGGGTGAGTATCCTGTTAATATAAAATAAAAATAATGCACCCAAACCAATGCTGTCTTATATTTAATTATTGTTTCAAAATATGGCAATAAAAATCTTACTTATGAGTTATTAAAATAGTTGAATAATTTAAAAAATTACCCAGAAATATACCCAATTTTATGAATAAAATTTAAAAATGTTTCTTAATTTCATCATAAACCTCAATGTTAAACACCTTATATGAGAAGTCTTGATATCAATAAGTTATTCACTGTAATAAATATATACATATAATCTACTTTCCACAAAATAATAGAATTACTCATTTTTAAATGATAAAATCAAATATCTTAGACTAATTTCCCAGTTTTAAAAGTTTTCTGGAGAGAAACTATGCACAAATATAACCAAAAAGTGCAAGTAGGAACAAATTGAATAGCACCGAGGACGAACAGGGCACTGGTCTCCTGGACCACTCCAGTGCGCAGGTGCAAGGCCCTCCTTAATCCAGGTGAGAGTGAGTGCAGAGGCGGCCAGGTGAGCAGTATCCACAGCCTGGGATGCTTCTCTCTAAAGGAGCATGTGTTTTGAGGGCTCCGACCTCAGCCACAGTCATGGCATGAGCAGCCTCCTGCCCTGGTCTGAGAGAGCCAGGGACCCCACAGGTGTGGGCGAGGGGCTGCACCCTCAGGGTGTCTCAGAGTGAGAAATCAGAGCTGCCAAGAGGGCGTCCAGCTGTCCTCTCTGACTTGCTGGCCCCTCCCCTCCCCCATGGGCTTCAGCATCTTCCCAGTTTGCAGGTCAGGCCTGAACACTGCATCCTGCTGCCCTGCCGCTCTCTTCCTCTTCTCATAGGTCCTCTGGGTAAGGGTGAGCTGTGGTCACACAGAGACCTGTGTCATGGAGGCTCTTAGTAGAAAATCTCCATGATTGTGTCTGATCCACTAAAGAGGAGAGATTCTAAACCAGGAGGGGTTTATATACCTTTGCTGTTTCCAAAATACTGTGGCTTCCCCTTGCCAAGCTGAGACCCCAGGATTGACAGATGAAGTCACACACACCTGCCCCCACCCCCAGGTTTTTCATCCTGACAAGTCAGTTACTGGGGAAAGCAGGAGAGAACTAGAGAGGGCTGGAGACTGGGCAGTCTAGGATGTGTCCGGCCCCAGAAGGTCAGGAATGAAGGGTCTTTGGAGGTCACCTCCGGGTAGCTCCACCTTGTTCGGAGGGAGATGCCCAGGACAGGAGGACAGGCTTTCTTAGGAGGTCAGCCTCCCAAGGAATGACTGAGCCAACATAGACCCCTGTAGGGACCCCCAACAGCTGAGGTCACAACCCCCAAGGGAGTTCTGTCTGGTACCACTGAGCTGGGGACTCTGATATCAGATGCAGGGGGATGGGCTGCCTCCTCCCTGGACTGAAGGAAAGTGTCCATTGGGCTCCATGTCTGATCCAGCAGGGTCACATTCTCTCCTGGGGACAACATAGGGCTCAACTGCAGCAAGAGGGAGGGTTTAGAAAGGTGCTGTCCTAGAGAGAAGAAGGAGGGGTGAGAGCCACCCTACCTGTTTCTGAGCTGAAATCTCACCAGGGCCTGTCTCTGAGGACCCTCAGTGTCTCTGTTTCTTTTTTCTCTGATTCTGCCCTACTTTGTCTCTTTGTCTCTCTCCCTCTCTGAGACTCCATCACCCAGCCGTCCCCTACTGAGGCTCTGCTGGAAGGTCCTGTGCAGAGTTGGGGTCCTATGTTGCACCTGCCAGGCCCCTCACCTGTGACCAGTATGTCCAGGGCCTCTCTGGGGGCCCCATCACTCAGAGGAGAGGCCGTGTCCACCATAGCATCTATACTGGCCCACATGGGACGGGCTCACAAGGCCCAGAGGGGAGTCAGCCTGTGAGAGCCCAGCTTGGGGCTGCCAGCCAGGGTGTTGGGGGAGGCTGCATCCCCTCCTTGGACAGAGCAAATCTGTCATAACTGAGGTCAGAGTGACACTAGAGAGTGAGGTTCTTTCAGGGGATAGGACAGGGCCCTGCTGGGTCAGGAGGAAGGGCTTCAGGGACACCCCTGGAGCACAAGTGAGTTGAGCACTGTGGAGCTGCTTCCTGCCAAATATCTGCCCCCTCCTGTCCAGACCTGCAAGCCTCCCTATCTCTCACACCTGGGTCTCTGGCTCAGGAGCCCTGAGCTCCCCTCAGCCATCCTTCCACCTGGGATCCCTTGGGAGCATCCATCCATCCATCCATTTATCCATCCCCGTGCCCATCCGCCCATTCATTCATCTGTCTATCCACCCATTTATCCTTCATCCTTCCTCACCTGAGACCTGGAGTTCCAGGGGGTCACTGGGTACTGACCACAACTGAGGGGTTCTTCTGTAATAGCCATAGCATCTGAACATCCACCTGTGGCCAGGGGTCACAGGGCCCACAGAGAATAAGGCCTGGGCCTGTCCATTGGGTCTTTGCTGTGAGTCCAGTGTCCAGGAGAGCTTGTGTTCTGTATCTTGGATCAGAACAAACCTGTCATATCTCTGCTGTGAGCCACACTGAAGGGTCACAGTCTGTTCTGAGGCCACCACAGGACTGGGCAGGGCTGAGAGGTTGGGGTTGCTGTAGAATCCTAGGAGAGGAGGAAGCAGCATGCTAAATGGGCTCATACCTCCCAGAGTATCCCCCAGGGCTGACTGTGAGAGGGGGACACCCATGATAGCAAACCTCCTTTCTGCAGTCCAAGCCCAGGGCTGTGTCTTCTAAGTGTCCTCTCACCTGTCACCACCAGTTCCAGGGTGTCACTGGGCTCTGACCAGCCAGCAGGACTGTAATAGTAACAGTGATATCGTCCTGCATGGTGCTCTGTCACAGATGGGATGGAGAACATGGCCTTGTTCCTGGGCTCCAGTGGGGGCTCCGTGTCCCAGGGTACTGGGCTTCCCTCTTTGTCCAGACGGTACTCCTGGGCCTCCAGGGTCCCCTTGCACCAGATGGTCAAGGGCCGACTCTTGGTGATCACAGAGCCTGGCTCAGCCCAGAGCATGGGCTTAAGGGGGGTTCCTGCAAGGAGATCTGAGGTTGAGTCCCAGAACCTTCCCCTTTCAGATCCCAGCTCTCCTCCCAGGACCTCCCCCCAGGCCTCCAGCATCAGCCCAAACCTGCTGTTATCCACCCCCAACCCTCAGGATGGCTCCTGGCTCCAAATGAGTAGGAGGGACTTAGGACAGCTGGGGACACACTCACCTGCTTGCACTAGGATCCTGGGGACCAGATTCAGCCCTGGAAGAGAGTTCCCTGTGAGAGGTTTGTCCCCGAGGCCTGGGCAGCTCCTGTCTTCCCCCAGAACCACAGAGCTCATGGGTGTCCAGCTGGACCAGGGCCTGGATGTGGGGTGGGGTCCCTCCCACATCCGTGAGGGTGGGGGTCATGGTGTCTACTCCCAGTGGTCTGTGTGTGCAGATGGAGAAGTCCATGGTGCCCAGCAGGAGAGACAAAGAAACAGGGTGTGGCACTCGGAGGCTGGGTCCTGCAAGTCATGTTGTCACATGAGCAGCTCTGCAGGAAGGGGAACTGCTCCCCAGGATCATGACTCTCATTTCCCCAGGGCTGGACTGGGCAGGCTCCATGCTCTCTACAGACAGTTGAGACAGTAACTAGGTTTCCTCCCACCCCATCTTCTATCTGCCTGATCTGTCTTCAACTAGGGCCAGGACATAGCAGAAAATACACCTGGTTCCTGTGAAACCCTGTCCAGGTTATGGAGACCAAGGGCTGGTCCTTCCTCTCAAAGCCTCCCCATGGGTCCCTTCCCTCCCCCAGACCATCCATCCACACAGTGCTGTGGGGTCCCCGCCATGGCCAGTTGTCAGCCCCGCCCTGGAGATGCTGTGGGGAAGATGCCCGGTTCTTGCTGCAGGAGGATGCAGAGCAGCAGACATGCAGCTCACCTGGAGCTTCATTCTGGGTGAGCACAGAGACAGATGCAGGGAGATAGGATGGGAAATTCAGCTCTTGTCCTGGTTCTCAGTGTAGGTTTGCTGTGCTGAAGAGTCCCCTGCATGGGCTTCCTCTTTCTTTTCTTATCAAGGACCCCACCTTCTCTCTCTGCATACAGACTTCTGAGCCATTCTGGACCGTTGCTGGCCCTGTTTCATGGGCCAGGATCTCCTGCTTGGGTGGGTGCTGGCTTCTATTTAATGCCAGATCATTGTCCACAGCCCATGTCATCTTCAGCATCATCTCACCTCCAAGTCTTAGCTGCCTCTTCTAGAGGCTGTCATCTGCACCTCAGTCCTCAGAGTCTTGAGGTCAGTGGTGCCTGGGTCAGCCATGGTTTATTTCCAGAACAGGGCAAACATAAACATGGGTTTGGGATGTGAGACACTCATGATGATGGACAATATATGAACCCAATGAAGTTCTCTGTCAGTGGGGCATGGTGGAGCCTGACTGTAATCCAGTACTTGGGAGGCTGAGACAGGAGGATCGCAGGTTTGTAGACCGCCTCGGCAATTTAGTGAGACCCTGTTTCAAAATAAAAAAGGATTGGGGTATAGCTCAGTGGTATAATGCCCCTAGGTTCAATACCCAGTGTCAGCCTAGGTGTCCATCAAGAGATGAATAGATTATGAAACTGTGGTTTATACACACAATGGAATTTTACTCCGTCATAAAGAAGAACCACATTGATGTCATTTGCAGGAAAATGGATGGAAGTAAAGATTATTATGCTAAGCGAGATTAGCTAGTCTCAGAAAATGAACCATCATGATTTCTCTCTTATGTGGAAGCTAGAGAGAAATTAGGAAAGAAAAGGAACTTCAGATAAATGAGAAGAGAGACTAGTAGAATTGTGGAAAGGGATTAGGGGAGGTGAAGGGGGGAAGGAGAGTTGGTGAAGTAAGTAGTTCAAATAATGCTACATACATATTCAAATTTATCAAACCCATCTCAATAAATGTATTGGAAGGGGAAGGAGCAGGGTGGGATCCAGTAGGAAACTCTCCAAGTGCTGTGCATATATGTTTCTGTCATTCTGAAACTCATTAAAACAATGCACCAATAAAAGTATATTTTTAGCTGGGTGAGGTGGTGCATGCTTGTAATCCCACTACTTGGGAGGCTGAAACAGGAGGATCGCGGATTCGCAGCCAGCCTCAGCTACTTAGTGAGGCCTTCCACAACTTAGTGACTCCCTGTTTCAAAATAAAAAAGAATAAAAAATAGGGCTGGGGGGGGTGTCCCACTACCACAAAAAAATAAAAGTATATATATATATATATATATATATATATATATATTTTTTTTTTTTTTTTTTTTTTTGCCGTACCGGGGATCGAACCCAGGGGCGTTCTACCTCCGCGCTACACCCCCTGGCCCTATTTTTTATACTTTATTTTGAAACTAGGTCTCACGAAGTTGCGGAGAGCCTCACTAAGGAGAGAGAGAGAGAGAGACAGGGAGAGAGAGAGAGAGAGAGAGAGAGCTGAGGCTGGCCGCGAACCCGGTCCTCCGGTCTCCGCCACCCAAAGTACTGGGATTACAAGCGTGCACCCCCACGCCCAGCTAAAAGTATATTTTTTTTAAAAGTCCCTGTCATAAGCATTTAGAAATGGTCCATCTGTGTGAAATCTGTTCATCATTATGAGCAGAAAAGTTCCCCAGTGGAGAAGGATCAGCATCAAGGATTAGAGGACCAAGCTGAGACCCCTGGAGTCCTGGATCATCAAGAGGTCTCAGAGGAGGAGGTTCCTGCTCTGTATGGGTGGATATGGGGTCGGGGCTCCAGGAGGGGTGGAAAGCTGTACTCCCTACTCCAGGTTTTCAGGATACAATATAGTGTATTTGTCCTTATACTTTCCTTTATCCATGACGTTTATTACCTTGGCATATTGTTATTTCGTTTTGCTTTGTGTGTGTGTGTGTGTGTGTGTGTGTGTGTGTGTGTGTGTTTGCAGGTCTCAGGCTGGCCTTTTCAGAGGTCTTTTAGAAATGCTGTCCTCAGAGTGTGGAGAAGCCCTGCAGGCCTCCTCCTCAGATCCATAACAGAAGTCTGGAAAGGCAGAATGTTAGCCTTTACCAGAGCCTAATCCCACAATTGAGGGCTTCAGGGGGCAGCTGGAGACCCCCGTATCTCAGGACTGTACTCAAGCATGCCCCATTATCAACCAGGAATCCAGCATGCTGAGGGAAGGA
Source organism: Glis glis (assembly GCA_004027185.1). Classification (NCBI taxonomy): domain Eukaryota; kingdom Metazoa; phylum Chordata; class Mammalia; order Rodentia; family Gliridae; genus Glis; species Glis glis. The sequence continues at coordinate 26,009 of PVJS01025406.1, forward strand.
TGCACAGAGAGGAAAAAGCCCCAATATGGAACACAGCACTTTCCTCCAGGACACCCCAGGCTCCAGGGCACAGGGAAGCGCAGCCTCAGCCTCAGCCACACAGCCCTGGCATGTGTGAAATCCGCTTCAATGACTGACTCTGAGCTGCTGTGACCAGTCGTCCCTCACATCTCCAGAACTAACCCAGGAAAATGGGAATGGGATCTGGGACATGATGAAGAGCCCATTTAGTTCAACTGGTGTGTTGGTCAGCATTGAGTTACTGTAAGAAAGTACCTGAGAAAATCAACTTTGAAAAAGGAGAGGCTGACAAGGGGATGTTTTGTGCCACAACAGGCTCCAAGCCATGACCTGCTGCCCTGGGAAATCAGCCACCCAGTATTCATCTGAGTTCCAGACCTCAGAGTACAGGGATCAGTCTCCCTGAACCATGAGGTGCAATTTTTGTGTGTGTGTGTATGGGGTAGGATTGAACCTAGAGGCATTCTGCCTTGGAACTATACCCCAGCCCTATTTTTTTTAATATTGCAGAGGGTTTGCTTAAGTGTCTGATGCTGGCCTGGAACCTGTGATCCTCCTATCTTAGCCACCCAAGTACTGGAATCACAGGCTTGCACACCACACCCAGGCTGAGATGTATTTCTGAGTCTGCAACCAACCTGCCCAATGACTTCTCATATTTTAACTGATATAAGAATGGCATTAAATTCCCTTCCTGGACCCTCTGAAAGGATAAGTGTCATGGGTTTGAGTCCAGCCACTTAGACTGGAGCCTGGGTCCTACCTTTCCCAAGCAGGATTTAGGGGAGGTTGGAAGGATCTTAGGACCTGAGGGACCTGAGCTCTAGAATGAGATGTCTCCATGGGGCCTGGACCTTCCAGAACCCCACCTTGGGGAAAGCAGAGTCCAGTCAAGGATGGGCCATCCCCATCTGCTGGGTACACAGCTGTGAGACCCAGAAGAGAGCAACAGCTCTCATAGGCCACTTACGGGCCCTGTCTCTCCTGTGGGGCCCTGTGGTCTCCTTTCTCAAAGTTGCTGCACTTAGAGCAGGCACACCCTCCTGGTCTTCCTCTGCCTCAGTCAGTGTGGAGAACAGGATGAATGAAGAGGGCTTCAGGGATCAGGTAACCCAATTTCCAAATGGTTTATGGTGTTCCTTAGGTCTGAGGCATATTTACTGATCTTTTGTGTTGAAGATTGATGTAGTGGTGTGAGAGGGGTGTTGAAGTCTCCCAATATCATTGTATTGGGATCTATGTGTGATTTAATGTTTCTTTTATGAAAGTGGTTGCACCTATGTTTGGGGCATAAATGTTGGCTATTATTATATCCTCTTGCTGGATTATTCATTTTACCAGTAAGAAATGTCTCTTCTGGTAAGTTTAGGTTTGAAGTCTAATTTGTCTGATATCATAATTGCTACTCCTGCTGTTTTTGAGTTCCGTTAGTGTTTGTGTGTATCTTTACCTGTAAGGTGTGTTTCTTGCAGGCAGCATATGGATGGATTGTGATTTTTAATCCATTTTGCACCTTATGTCTTTTTGTTGTTGTGGTTGTTGTTTGCGGTACTGGGCGGGGCGTTCTACCTCCGCGCTACACCCCCGGCCCTATTTTTTTATACTTTATTTTGAAACCGGGTCTCACAAAGTAGAGGAGGACCTCACTAGGTAGAGAGAGAGAGAGACAGGGAGAGAGAGAGAGAGAGAGAGAGAGAAAGCTGAGGCTGGCCACGAACACGGATACTCCAGTCTCCGCCTCCCAAAGCACTGGGATTACAAGCCTGTGCCATCACGCCCGGCACCTTAGGTCTTTTGATTGGGGAGTTGAGGCCATTTATATTCAGCGTGATTATTGAGAGACGGGTT
>PVJS01025407.1:0-27881 GCA_004027185.1 Glis glis
CACATACACACACACACACACACACACACACACACACACACACACACACACAAGAATGCCTCTTATAATGTTGGTATACCTCTGATTTCCATTTTAAACAACTAGTTCTAAGACAGGCGTGGTGGCGCACGCTTGTAATCCCAGTACTTGGGAGGCTGAGACGGGAGGATCCAGGTTCGCAGCCAGCCTCAGCTACTTAGTGAGGCCTCCGCAACTTAGTGAGACCCTGTTTCAAAATAAAGAAAAAAATAGGGCTGGGGTACAGCTTGGAGGTAGAATGCCTCTGGGTTCAATCCCCAGTACCGCAAAAAAAAAAAAAAAACTAGTTCTAGTTAGTGTAGTGGCAAGTATTTGGTAAGAGGTGGCTGTTACATGGAACCTTATAAAGTTTAGTTGTACTGATCCACAAAGGGTGCTGGTGAATAGAAGCTTTTTTAGCTTTGTGCTTTTCTTTTCTTTGTTTTCCTGTGCCCAGCCTAACTAACCTTGAGCACATGATATGGATAAGATAGCCATAGTAATTTAGAAAGGAATATGCTCAGTCCCTGCCTCTTCTCTAATGAGTTCATGTAAAAAATATATCAAAAGAAATTCTCATAGCAGAATCCTCACATTTCAAAGGGGAGTATATTTATTATAAGAACTGCTGATTCATTAGGAATGCTTCCTAATTCGAACGCAACAGCTGCTTCTGGTTAGAATAAACTCCAGCTCTTTTGTGCTCTGTCCCTCCAAGGGGATGTTAAATTTTGGTTTAAGACTTTCCTCTTGCTTTAGCTTTTTCTTTCCCACTCTGATTTTCTCCTCAATTATAGTGCTTTATCCTTCTCAGTATTCACATGATTGAAACAACCTACTGTACCCACTCCCCACCTTTAAAAATGATTTTCCTTAAGATTACAAATGCTAACAAAACTCTTCTGATAATGCGTTTTGTTTGCATTCACACTGGCAGTGGAGCGTATTGTACAGCAGTAAAGAAAAAAGTTGAGATACGTTGTAGTTATGAATTGTAAGTGCAATAATTTAAAGTATAGGGAGCATTTCAGAAACTGCCATTGTCCATTAAATGAAACCACTGTATTAACGTATCATAGCATGCTGTTCTAATCACTTTTCTCCAAATACCAGCTTTTGAAAGAAACATGGCTGTATTTTTTATACAGAATCTGAGATCGTGTAATTGAATGGCTTGGCAGAATAGGTAAATGAATGTAGCAACATGCATTCAAATATGTCTCTTTGGTTTGTAATGAGCTGATTGAAGTTCACAGTTGTAAGACTTGCCATTTTATTTCCTGATTTTACATTCTGGACCCAGACAAAAGTACCAATTTTTCCCCCAACAGAAAAAGAAAGAAGAAAATTGTTCATAAAAATCAGGTAGCCTTTTCTGGGGATCACTATTGGATTCACTGTTTCAGTAGGTTTTATTCAACTGTGCTGCAAAATAAAGGGTCTTCTAATGTCCTTCTATAAAATAAAGAATCTGCTAATGTGACCATTTCTATTCACATTTGATGGGGTTGGTAGCCTGTCACGTGAGTGTGCTCACACTCGTGCGAGAGAGCATCGGTGCCTGTGTGCACTTTTCTTATAGCATTTATCTCTGTAATTACACTTGTTGATTTGTGTGTCTGATTCCCCCATTAGACTTGACCAAGCTCCTGGAAACTGGAGATTGTGTCTGGTTTTCCTCTTAGTCCCAGGAATCAGCAAACCTCAGAATCAACAAATATTTGATGACCAACTGAACCACAGACTACTAAGCCAAATGGTGTCAGAGCAGTTATCAAATGTACAGAAGACAGGCTGGGTGTGGTGACGCACGCTTGTAATCCCAGTACTTGGGAGGCTGAGACCGGAGGATCCAGGTTCGCAGCCAGCCTCAGCTACTTAGTGAGGCCTCTGCAACCTCATGAGACCCGGTTTCAAAATAAAGTATAAAAAATAGGGCCGGGGATGTAGCTCGGAGGTAGAACACCCCTGGGTTCAATCCCCAGTACTGCAAAAAAAAAAAAAAATGTACAGAAGACAGAAAGATCATCAGCTTTGGAGCTAACCAGACATTTTACATCCTGGTTACTAATAGACTGTGGAATACAGATGAAATTTTAATGTTTCAGGACAGTTAGGTATTGAAGTCAGCAACTCCCCTACTATATGTTCTCTTGGACAAAAGAAACCATGTTCTTTTGCACTCTGCTTAGTAGGAGATAGGGTAGAAAAAAGGAGAGAGTAATATTGGAGGACTGGCATTCACTGGAGATGGAGATATCTACTTGTGGGTTTGCTGGGATGTCCTTTTGGCTCCCTAGATGTAAAGCTCTAGGGACGTCCCTTATATTCTCCAGGCTCACCTTTCTTCTACAGAATGAGAGTGATGAGCAGTTTGTAGCAACTGGCCGTTCTCGTACTTCCTTTGCCTTGCCTGGTTGGGCTAACTGGCAAAGAACTTGGGTTCTGACTTTTCTGGTCAAGGAGCAAACCCTTGGTGCTACCCACAGTATTATAGCCAGACTTTTGGGCTAGGTATGATTTCTAGCCATGAGAAAGTATGTTATGATATGGAGGTTCTCAGCCCCACGATAGACAGACTTGTTTTTTCACTCATGTGTGAGATTATCTACAAATAATGTGTCAGTACTAATATAACCAGTGATATCTGGGAATTATATACTGTTGAGTGCATTAAGTAGACTGGAGGCGTTCCATACTATTCCCTCACTTGGGGTGGGCGACAACCAGCACCATGGAGCTGTGATACATGGCAATGGACATGGGATAATATGACTTTTAAAACATATCTTTCATTGCTCTTCAGTGGGGGAAAAAAGCTAAAATATACACTGTGGCCTCAAAGATTATGATAGATGTCAGACTCAGAAGGGTACATACTATATTATTCCATTTCTCTGACATTCTGAAAAAGGCAAAATTCTAGAACTAGACAATAAATTGCTGGGTGCCAGGGGCTGAGATTTGCACAAGGGTTGACTACAGAGGCAACACGAGCAAGGCAGGGAAGGGGTGCCATGGAAGCGTTCTTTATCTTGATTGTCTGTGGCTATTACACCAGCAGATGCCTTTTTCAGAAAAGTGAATTTTGCTTTTTGTTACAAAGAAGTAAATTTTACAAAGGTAGAGATGGTGGCAAGAACAGGTGGAGAACATATGATCTCAGTATGGCGTGGTAAGAACTAGCATGCATTCATAGACTCTTGTGGGTGGAGCGCAAGAGAACATTCTGGAGTCCTGGAAACGTATATACTGATTTTTGTGTGGTGGCTATGCAGCTATGTGCAGCTCTCAAAGCTCATTTGAACATACATACAGATGAGTACATTTTATTGTTTGTAAACTACAATTCAAAGGTGATATTAAAAAAAGGGGGTATAGGATCATGAGCTTTGGAGCCTGAGCCCTCACTTCCATTCCATGCCCATTACTGGCATGGTGATCTTGAGAAGTCCCTCCATGTCTTGGAGCCTCATCTCTTCATCTGCATGTACCACTGAGAATCCCAACCTTGCAGCGGAGGCGAGGCGTAGACAACGCCCGGCGGAGCTGAGGTACCTGACATTTTCTTCCTATCCCACGAATGGCTCCAAGTGCAGAAGTGGTCTTTCAATTAACTGAAGCTGTTCTATTTTAGAGCCATAAAAGCTAAGTTCAAACATTTGTGAAAGGTAAAAATGTTAACATCCATATGTTTGTTTAATGATAGCTCTTAGAGTCTATTACCACTGCTGTCTTTTATATCACTATAGCATACTAAATCCTCCAGGGTTAAGTCTTATCTAATTAGCTAACTAAGAACAATATATGATATTTCTTCAGTCAGGAAAGCACAAGGAAGTATTTGTAGTGTTAGCTTGAAAAGAGTCATTCATTAAGAGTGATTGAAAGAATACTGGTGACACATTTATGATCCCTGTCTTTTTTTCCTTTGCTTTCATTCTGTCTTTGAAACAAAATCTTTTTCTCGTGTTAAGTGAATAAATATTAATTTAGAAAATCTCTATTGGCCCAGCCCACTGTTCTGTGACCAAGACAATCTTATAAATAATTGTAAAGAATATCCATATGCCTGTGGCACTGAGCATTTTAAAGACATTTAAGATAATCCAAAATATGACTGGGAACCACTCTGTCCCCTGAGAGCAAGTAGATATCTCCTATCTAACTGTCACAGCAGAAGCTACCTGTTTTTGAGTGCCTGGTATGTTCCATGATCTGTGATAGGCGCTTTGTTGTATTTTGCTTAATTTGTACCACCACCTTGTTAGGTAAACAGGAAGTACTGCCCTTTTGCAAAGGGAAGCAGACTTGGAGAGATGAAGTGACAGCTCTGGGGGAGCCCTCTAGTATGTGGGGGAATCACACCTGTTCTGGGCTGTCTGACTCCACCGCTCCCTTGCCATATCACACACCGTCTGCTGCTTCAGAGGAAAGCAGGCAACCTTCTGCCTAACAGGTTCAGGCCAACCTTCTGCCTGACAGGAGCTCATTTTTTAGGTCTCTTCTCCCAGAGCCAAATCCTTTTAAAAATTGCATTCAGTAGCTGGTCACAATGGCCCACGCCTGTAATCTCAGCTACTAGGAAGCCTGAGGCAGGAAGATTGCAAATTCAAGGCCTGCCTAGGCAATTTAGTGAGTCCCTGTCTCAAAATAAAGAGCTGGGGATGTAGCTCAGTGGTAAAGCACCCTGGGTTTGATCCCCAGTGTGGAGTGGTGGTGGTGGGGTGCATTCAGTAAAAAAGAGTCCTGACCAAAGCCCTCACCTTTCGAACCTCCTCATTCCTTGAGGACTTCGCTTGGCGAGGTTGGTCTTAAAGCCTTCCAGCTTATCTGGTTCTACACTTCCGCCTTCGGTTCATTTTCCTTTCTGTTGCTCGTGTGATCTTTTAAAAAGACAAAACTGATCAGGTTCACTCCTCTGCTTTCAGGAAAAGAGCTAAACTCCCTAGTCCAGCACCGAAAGCTTCTTACAAGCTGGGTTCTTTGGACTTCTCTAGTCTCATTTTATACTGCCAAGATTTCCCCTAGCTGGGTGTGAGATCGCATACTTGTAATCCCAGAACTTAGGAGGCTGGGACAGGAGGATAGCAGGTTTGAGGACAGCCTTGACAATGTAGTGAGACTCTCGGCAACCTAGCAAGACCCTGTGCAAAAACAAAAAATAAAAATGGGCTGGGGGTGGGTGGTTGCTCAGAGGTAGAATGCCCCTCGGTTCAATCCTAAATACCCCCCCAAAAATTCCTCCATCCCCATCCTCCAAAAACATCACACAAAGAAACATCTTGCCCTACTCTTTCTCTGAGTCAAGTACCCCAAGACATTTGTGTGTGTGTGTGTGTGTGTGTGTGTGTGTGTGTATGTGTGTGTGTTAGTTACTGGGGATTGAACTTAGGGGCATTCTACCTCTGAGCTACACCCCCAGTCCTATTTTATTTTGAAACAGGGTCTCACTAAGTTTCCATGTGCTGACCTGGAATCTGTGATCCTCCTATCTCAGCCTCCCAAGTATTGGGATTCTAGGTGCGCGCCACCAGTTCTTTGCGTCTCTGTCATATTTTGTCCCTCTAGATGGAAGTGACTTCTCATCCATCCAGATTTTTCTTCCTCTGGTTCCCCAGTCTAGTTGAGATGCCTTTCTCAGTGCCCCCACAGCTCTTGATGTCAGCTGGGACACAGCATCGTCACACTGTATTGCCATTAACTATTTCCAAGTCACTCTTCCCGAGAGACTTGGAGAGTTCCTGGAGGTTAATCAGCACTGTGTCTTGATTGATATTTATCATAGCTGTCTAGCGCAGGGCTGGCATCTATAGATGCTCACTAAACATCAATGTGAATAATCTAGCCTTGCAGATTTGACCTCAAAATCTATCAGGGAAAAAGAGATCCTGACACTTTTTTTTTCCGTTCTCAAGAAGAGTGACCTTGGGTAAATGAGTGTTTCTTCCTTCCTGAAGCCCACCAGGGTTTATTGAGAATGATCGCTCACACTTTAAGGAAAAGTTATCAAAAAACCTTCCCAGCTAACTGCCCCTGCCCTGGAGTCAAGGTGGGGGTGAGCATGGTGGGGGAAGATCAGGAGGTTCTGCTGTAAGCAGCTGTTAAAGTGTGCAAACTGCCATTTCACCCAGAGAACCCACCCAGGAGCTGCGTCATCACAGTGAAGAAGACACTGCCCCGATGGAAGCACACCAAGGGCTGTGTGCATGGATGTTTGTATCACTTTGAACCTCACTAAGATATATAAATACAATGCACCAATAAAAGTATTAAAAAAAAGACACTGGAAGCACTTCTCTCCCTCCCAGCCCACCTCCCACTCTCCAGCAGTGCCCCCTGGGAGTTCAGAGGCAGGGAGTAATCACATGTGGCTCTTTGTTTAAAAATGGGGGAGGGTATTTTTATTAACAAAATAGTTAATAGAAAGTAGTATTTATTGGTGCTGGGGATAGAACTCATGACCTTGTGCATTAAAATGAAAAAAATCGTTTGCCCATATTATAGTGCCTGCTTTTTATATCTAACTGTATTTGACTTATAAATGTTTTTGTATGTTACATACTTTCTACATGTAGTCTGATTTGTGTGTGTGTGTGTGTTCCTATGGATCGAATCTAGGGGCATTCTACCTCTGAGCTATACCTGCAGTGCTTTTTATTTATTTATTTTTTTTTTTGAAACAGGGTTTCACCAAGTTGCTGAGGGTCTTGCTAAATTACTGAGGCTGGCCTCAAACCTGTGATCCTCCTGTCTCAGCCACCTAAATTCTAAGATGATAGGCATGCACCACTGCACTTGACTTAGATGATGTCTGATTTTAATTAATGTATACTATTCTGCCACTTTGATAGCTCATACTTTGTTATAATCGTTCTATTATTGTATGTTTAGATTGGCTTTCAAGTATTTGCACTTACCAATAACATAGAGTACTTAAAAGACAGCTTCCCCCCCCCAATTTTTAAGATACTGTATTCTCTAATACGTAAGCCATAGAAGGTACAGAAAAGAATATAAAAGAAAATGAAGATTACCTACAATCTCATAACCTTTGAAATAACCACTATTAATGTTATGTCTTCTAGTCTTTCTATGAGTGTGTGTGATTGCATATGGTGCACTGTGGGTGCTGGGGATAGAACTCAGTACCTGTTTTTTAATTCTATATTATTTTATGGACATTTCCCCATATGACTAAAACTATGCTGAAATAAAATTTCCTATTGCCTGGATTTAAAATGGCTTATTTAACCATTCTTTTGGCACATGTTTTAGGTGTATGTGAGTGCGCATTTGTGTGTTGCTATTATAAGTAATGAAGAACTATGATTTGCAATATATTGCTAAAAATTTAAGTCACAACATTTAATGCAGGTAAAAATAAAGTAAAATGCATATATTTTTTGACCTTTGTTTAATTTTCTTGTTTTAATCGTTACTCATTAAAAGGCAACTTTCCTGCTTTCTTTCATACTATGAGTTTAAGAATTTATATCAAAGAAACCAGTTTTTGCCAAGAGATTTTCTGAATGAGCATCCTTTCCCTAAAGTTAAGTGTTTCTTTTAAAAATTTTATTAATACAGTCATATTTTGAGGGAGTTTTGTAATGCCAGTTTGTGGCTTTTTTAACATTTAGACTGCTTCTCTTTGTTTATAATAAAGCCATAAGCCATAAGCACAAAGGTTATTTGAAAAATTAGGAATGGCCGAGGAGTAGAATCTTTATCAGGGCCACAGCAGAGAGTGAGCGTTTCATGTTCCAACTCTGATCATGTGTGCTGGATCCCCAACTCCTCAGATCGCTCAGGTCTTGGTTTCTCTGACCTGTTGAAGGGCACAGTTGAGGGAACTGCTGCTGGTCATGCACAAGGAATGCTCACCCACCTCTCTTAGGGCTGCCCGCCCTGCCAGTACTTGTCGCATTTTCCAAGTTTTGCCCTTGTTGCCTCTGTTGGATCATTCTGCATGCCATCATGGCTTCATGTAGAAATCTAAACCAGGGAGCTATTTTTCTGGTTATTCAACTCTCAACCCTTGCCAGGCTTATATTAGGCAGTGAATGAATAAATGCTGTCTATCAAACAAATAAGCTTAACTACTGTTCCATTTCCACAGTTTGAAAACACCTAATCAAATGTATGGCGGGTAAGCTGTCCAGTGTATTTTACTGATACTGTTCCTGATGGACAGCTTTTTCAGAGAAGTGCCTGCTGGTATAGTGAATCACACAGACCCGGATTCTACCCTGATCTACTTTATGGCTGTGTGACCTGAGCAAGTTACTTAGCCTTTCTGTGCTCCCATTTCTTCATTTGTAATCTGCAGACATAATGGCAACTACTTAGACTAACTATGAAGATTCAGTAAGTAAATGCATGTAGAGTTCCTGGCATGTAATAATTCCTAAACTAATGATAGTCTCTACTACTAACATTCTTATCTGTTGGGTACATCGTGAGCAGCACAGCTATAAAGGTGCTTGGAACCATGTGGCTCTTGCAGTCATAGGGGGACAGATTGCACCCTCTTCAGCAGGGTTGCTTTGTTTCCATGTGACTAGTTTTGTACAGAAAATTTTGCTTCCCTCAGCCTGGCACAGGGCTGCTACAAAATCAAATTGTGGTGGAGGTATTCCTTGGAGTAGGACAGTCTGGTGGGGGAGATTCCTGTGGCTGAGTAAACCAAGAAGGGCTACTCGGCTTGCACAAAGTCCTGCTTTACCTTCCCTCAAAACCTCAGTTTCATTTCCAAACACGTTTCGAAAAAACCTCTTGGTGAGAGAATGGCTCCATCACTAAAGGTAACTTGAGAGCGGACCAGTTTCCTGTCTGTCTGTGTTGCCAGCTCTCTAGTCGTAAGGTTCTGCCTTGTTCCCGAAGGAGGCTTTGAACACCAGCTGTCTGGAACAATCTCTGTCCTTATCACTTATTTTAATGTTCCTTGCACAGGGTCACCCTTGGATGTGGTGCTCTGGGCAATCTCACCCCAGAGTGCTTCCCTTCCTTTATTTAACCTCTGACCTGTGAAAACAAGAGTTAATCAAGAGTTCTAAGGTAGCTAAGAGGAAGGGGAAGTGTTTGGTTACAAATTAAATATGAACAAGTCATAAGTCATAAATCCCCAGTAGTGCTACCAGTTGTATGTCTCAAGTTGCATATGGTACAGAGTGTTTGAGTTATAAATTCAAGTTCAGAGCTCTCTGATTGCTTGAGGGTAGGTGCTAGGTTAATTTTCTTTTGGCCTCAAACTCTTTGCCTTCTAAAACATTACTTTTATTGGACCAGCTACATTCATATCCTATTTTCTCTCTGCGTGCCTGTCTCTCCGTCTTCCTTTCTTTACCTGCCTGCCTACTTGTGTTGATTGGTGTGCTGTTCTGTCAATTGAGACAGAACTACTTCCCTGAAAGAAGTTAAGCATATGGAAAAAGTTGCCAGGGAAAGGCATTGAAGCATAGAGCGTAAATAGGTTTAAGAGACAGTCGGACATTTTTATAGAGAGATTTGCGATTGAATGATATAACATTCAAGCAGAGATCTGGGGTGGAAATGAACTTAAATGAGTGCTGTGTATGGAAATCTGATGCCCTGTCTAATCTAGCATTTCCTTAATTGTCACCATAAGCATACATTTAAAGATTTATAGTTTAAATTTAAAAGGACAATGGTCTATTTAAGAACCATTGACATAGACTGTGGTTTCTCTAGGTGAGTTCTTAAAAACATATATTTAAGTTAGTAGAGGCATTGGATCTTGACATGAAGCACTGAAAAGTTAGAATTTTTTGCCATGTTTGATTAAAACATTTTGAATTGAGCTACTTATATTTGTGTTTCTGAACATAACGTGTACAGTAATGCCTAAAGCAATAGAGTGGACACATGACTAGTGTCCCTGGAGCCAGCAGAGTAAGAAAGCACATGGGTTGCTGGGCAGCAGCCAAGGCTAGCTTGCTCAGAACACTTGCAGCTGAGGGGCTGTGGAGGCAAGCTTTCATTTTATCAGGGCATTACAATAAGAAGTGCAAGGTAAGAATTTTATATCCTAATCTCGGGATTGATTGTTATACCTGATCACATTGTACAACTAATATTGAGTTGTATATAGCGAGTGGGACTGAGAAAGCAGACTGCACTAGTGTTGTGTCTGAGCTGTGCGTTTAGAAGCCATGTCCTCTTAGGGAAGTCACTTCACTTCTGAGACTCGGTTTTCTCATCCGTAAAATGGAACAATAATTCATCTCATACAGTTGTTAAAAGAGTAATATTTCAAAGCACTGAACACTTGATGTTTTCCCCTCTTCCCATTAGCTTTCATTTCCTACCTCCAAAATGAGAATAATATCAAATGGTGTTTCAGTGAAATAGTTAATTTGTTGTTCATAGCTGAAAGCAGGACAGAACTTCTTATGGAGCCATTTCTTGCCTTTGTTTTTTGTTTTTGTTTGTTTTTTAATAGTAGAGGCACTGTGTGTCTCTTTTAGGCTATGAAAGCTTCAGTAAGGTGGGTCTTGGTTAGAACCTCACTAACCCATTACATTCTATTACAGTAGTAATTTTGACCATAAAATCAGATGATCTGAATGGGGAAGACTTGCAGGTGTGTGAATACAGGAGTGGGCAGCCTCGTAAACTCTCTTAGGAAAATGATGAAAGGCCTCCGCGCTCACCCTCTCTGGACTCAGTGGAAAATACCAAGAATTACGCCGAGTCGTCAGTGCAGGTGCCATTACTCCAAAGATCTCCTGTTACCAACACTTCACTGGTGATAACAGAAAAGTGCCCCTGTGCTTTCCTCTGAGCAATCTCCTTCAATCACAGTAATACTGTCTCAGAAAAGAAGACGACAAATCCTCTCTCTAAAAGCAACAATTATCGAATACCCATCAAGAGAGAAGAGAGCCTTATTTCCAAAATCAAACCCAAGTGCGTGTTTGGGTAGATTTATATAAGCACAGATGTTGTATGGGAGTTTTCAGTGGTTTTTCATAATGCAAATTAATATTTCTGTATATTCAGTACATACATTTTCCTGCATAGATGTAATATGTATCACAATGGGATGTTAATTATGGACATAAATCAGATTTTTTAGCTTAACTAGATATGGTAATAAATTTTCAATTGGAGGTTAACAGCTGCAAGCAAAGCATGGTGCTCAGATCAGGCAAGGCTGCCTCCAATCTCCCAAAGGGAGTTGTATTTTTCTCTTACTTAGGTTCCTTTGACTTTTGATCTCATTAGCAACAAGAGTACAGCATTATCAGGATAAAGCAACATTAATGCTGCTCCAGGCACAACAGTAGGTATATTCACATGTTTTGTCCTCAAAACATTCATGTGGGAGTAAAAAAAATTTATGTGGGAGTAAATATTTTATCCCCATTTCACAGATGGGGAAGGAGGAACATGGCCCAGGCCATCGCTCACGAGTGACAGAGCCGACACTCAAACACAGATGGGCCTCCTGACTTTGCAGTCAGTGCATAGTTGATTAGTGAAGTGCCACTTCCTCCAGCAAGACTTCTTAGGACCTCTCCTCTGTCCCCCGTATGACCCTCTATCATAGCACTGGCCCAGGGATGCTGCCATTTTTTGCCAGCATGACTGCTTCCCCTTTATACTATGAGCTCCCCAAATGCTGAGATGACCCCCCCATATACCCAGCAGAGCTCCAGGCACATACTGGGAGCATGATTTGGGAACTGAAGACATTACCTCCATTTTAAATTCCAGAGAGATGTTTACTGAAGCTAAACGTGCTCAATGTGGTAAGGTGTGGTATGTCTCCCCCTGGGAAGGATTGTACACACAGTGCTAAGATTATCACTTGAGAACTGTAGACCAGGACACAGGCTGGTTTCTGTTGTGCCTAAAGGCAGGGGTGCTTGTTAGCTGAGTGCAGTGGAGAAGTGTGTCTCATAGAAGGCCGTGCAGTTGAGATCTAGGCTCTTCTCCCTTGCCACCTCCAGCTAGGAGGAGTGGGGAAGGGATAGGAGTATGGGAGGAGATGAAAACATGTTAGAGCTGTTCTCTTCAGTAGGCTTGAAGAAGAATAGGACAAATAGTTTAGGGACAAGAGGAGAAGGGGAGAGTTGGAGCAGACCCTGAGGGAAAGCGTGGGGCTGAGGCACTGACAGATTAGGGAATGCAGGAGCAATTTTAAGGGCTCACTTGTGTTTGAAAAGTTAAGTTTCCAAACGAAGGGAATCAGCCCAGCTCTTGAGGTAGGAACAAAAAGAATAGTTTGGTGGTGGGGCTTAACTTGTGTTGAGGCTTGGAGAAGGGGCAAGAAATCTTAAGCTTGTAGGTACTCAGTCTGCCTTGAATATCTCCTGGCTCTATTCTAATTATTTGTCACAGACTGCAGCAGACCATTGGCAGGTTTTTAATTCTGTGTCATTTTCCTAACCAAAATGCTGACTGCTAAATATGGATCGCCACCTCCCAACAAAAGTGGGTTGACTGTTCCTCAGTTGCACTAGTGGTAATGGCTTCAGCAGAGGCTATAGAGATGAGTTAATCTGGCAGGGGAAGCTTTGATTTACTGAGTGTCTGACATATACCAGGCACACATGAGGAGGTGACCAGTCAGGACACAGTCATGCTCCTTGTTCTCATGGGGTAGATAGACACTAATGGAGAGGACAGATGGACAAACATATAGTACCAACTATGGTGTGTCTTGATGGTACAGCCCAGGACGTCCTCATATTTAGGACTAAAATGCATCTATTTAAATGGGGACTGGAAGTTTATGGTAAAAATAAGGAAACACTTAGAATCTTACACAGAAAAGTTAAGTGTAAAATTTTGAAAATTGCCAAGTGTGGTGGTGCACGCTAGTAATTCCAGTACTTGGGAGGCTGAGACAGGAGGATTGCAGGTTTGAGGACAGCCTCAGCAAATAGTGAGACTCTCATCAACCTGGTGAGATCCTGTTTCAAAATAAAAATAAAATAGGGCTGGGAGTGTAGCTCGGAGGTAGAATAACCCTGGGTTCAATCCCCAGAGCCATAAAAAATAAATAAATAAAAATTTGAAAATATTTCAACAAAATTGAGTTTTAAATTCCAACAATGCATTACTTCTTAGGAAGAATAAATAATGAGCCAAAGGACTTTCTGAGGGGGGGATTGTAATTGCTCAGACTTACACTTCATGTTTGACTTTCACAGCATAATCATGAAAGGAGTCATTTTTTCTAAAAGTATTTGAGGACTTCAGCTTCCCAAAGGCTTCTCTCTTCCTTTGATATTGAAATCATTTTCTTTTGATGTGGCTGTTGTGTCACCATGCTTGGTTTTTTGGTGTATCTCTTCGTTGTTTGTTAACGGGGCTTGTGCTGCCAGGTCTTCATTTGTCGGTGACTTTGCCTCAGCGCTGAGCAGGTTTCCAGCATCTCTAACATGCGCTTCGTGGAGTCCTGCATCCCGTGCGTGGTTTGTTGTTTTACTTTGTCGTCAGTTGCATTTTACTGTGACTGTCTGAGACACCGACACACTGGCAGAGGAGCCAGGGGTAGCTGCTAGGTCACACTGGAAGGCAGAGTGGTGACTTGAGAGTTTGAGGCAGCCATATCTTGGCAAGATTTTCCTCTTACTACAGCTCTGCTCTCCAGTCCACTCTGCTTGATGGCAGGGTGTGTGGAATTCCTGTAGGATGCTGGAGGAGCCTCTCACCCAGGTGCCAGGATTTGAAGAGACCTCCCACAGCTGAAATGGGCAAGAGGGTTAGGCAGAGAGGTGTGAGAAGAGCATGCCGGGTGCCAGGTCGTGTGCCTGGTGTGTACTATCCGTCCAGGTGGCCAGCGCATATCTTTCTGGGAGGTGACTGAGTCTTTGTGAGACTGCTTTCCCAAGGTGTCACAGCCAGAAAATAGCACAACTGACACTGAGCTCAGGGTTCCTGGATGCAAGTGTGTGTTCTTCCCAGAATATGCCATGCTACCTTGCTTTTTAAAATTTGAGGTTTTTTAATATGAATGCTTTAAATACTGAATGCCAAAGCACTTTACCCAAAGGATGCTTTGCTATCTGATGAATCTTGGAGAAATCTGCAGATGGGAAGTAAGAAAAGAAGCAATAATACCTCCCTTTGGATATTCAAGGTGGAGTTTCAAACGCTTCTTAGAAATTCACCAAAAAACATAGAAAGACTCTATTCCCTCCCTCCCTCTCCCTCCCTCCCTTCCCTTAAACTCATTAGCTACGAGTAGGGGCAACTCTATCCCCAGTACTGCCCAGGAAGGTACTACTTTGTTGTATCTTTCCATATAATGTACCTGAGTATTAACATGGTAAAATCTTACTATAAATTCCTTTTCTTTTTATTTCTCTTCTAAAGTAGCACCAGAGCATTATATTGGTCATTTGCGAATTATGTAGATGATTGGATTATATTATCTAAGATTTTCTTTGGGGATAGCAAATCAGCCACTGGTTCTAATAAAGCTGAGATACACTGTACTGAGGGTATCTACTGGATTCTAAGTACTCACCCTCAGGACATTATTCCTCCTTAACTGTCCCTTCAGTTCTCCGTGGGAGCCCCATGGGTTTGGCCCTTGAGTCTGGACCTCCTGCATTCTGGCCTCAGCCCTTGCTCTGAGATGGTTTTCTCTATCTCTAATGTTCCTCATGTCACCCCTTCCCGCCTTCCTCCTGCTCACTGGTCAGCACCTCCTTCAGGACCCGACTGCAGCTCGACCTCCTTTGTGAGACAGGTAGTGACTTTCACAGTTGCTACCACCAATTCTCTCTGTTGTATATGCTCCCTATAGCCATGCTTTTAAACTTTTCATCTATTTTTCAAATCACGTCATTGTTGTGTATGCTCTAGTTGATGTACTTACAGTTTGATGGAAGAAGACGCTCATCTCTGTTTTGTTTTAAGCAATAACAAACTTATAGAAAAGTTGCAAATATAACACAAAGGAATTTTTTCCTGCCAATTTGAGACATGTTGCTAAAATAATACCCAGTAATCCCAAACACTTTATATTTTAAAAAAAGAACATTCTTGTCTTTTACATTACTTACTACATGACAGTCTTAAAAATCAGAAATTGGTATTTATCTTTCTATAACACAGCCATGTAATCATTGGACCTCTCTTGTTTATGTTTTTTAAAAATAATAAAAGTTCAGAATCAGTGTTCTGTATATTTTTCTTCTATCTTTAGTGTCCTTCAGTCAGGAACAGTGCCTCAGTGTTTCCCAGGCCTTTGTGAACGTGACAGTTAGCCTGTTGCTCTGTAGACTGTCCCTCCGCTTGTGTTTATTGGATGCTCCCTCAGGATGAGGTTCTGGCTCTTTGGCAGGAATGTGATGGAAGTGCTGCTGTTCTGCCACTGTGTTCTACCCGGTGGCACCCCATCTTAGGTCATTCCATTGCTTCATTAAGCAATGTCCTGAGACTTCTTTTTCCCTTTGTAATTAACAAATTTATTTTGAAGAAGTACTTCAAAACTGTATGAACAACTCCATCCCTCATCAAACATACATTTATGTATG
The DNA here is from genome assembly GCA_004027185.1 of Glis glis. Lineage (NCBI taxonomy): Eukaryota > Metazoa > Chordata > Mammalia > Rodentia > Gliridae > Glis > Glis glis. Next base: position 15,537 of record PVJS01025407.1, read on the forward strand.
TATATATGTGTGTGTGTATTTATTATGCCGGGGATGGAACCCAGTGGCATTCTACACCTCTGAGCTACAGCCCCAGACTGATTTTATTTTTTATTTGGAAACACAGTCTTGCTAGGTTGCTGAGGCTGGCTTCGAACCTGTGAACCTCCTGTCTCAGACTTCCAAGTACTGGGATTACAGGCATGCGCCACCACGCCCAGCTTCTCATCACACATTTAATTCATTTATTTTTATCAGCACTGAATCCTGTTTTCCTATTTTAGTATAATCCCTTCCTGTCATTATTTGTTTAAATACTTAAATGTAACAGATTTTGTTAGGGGGAATCCCTCCTCACTGGCTTTTGTGTTATTTTGGTATGGCCTGATCATATGCTGAGTGCTGCCTTTTTGTTCCAGTACAAGGCATTTCCCAACTCCACCCTTGGAAGCCAACATTTCTTCAAGGAGCCCTGGTTCCTTTTAGCAGAGAATGGTATTAGGAACCAGAATCTGGGCACTACTCATTATAATTGGGGTGTCTCTGCTTCCAGGCTGCCTCAGTGGCTAAACCTTGAGAATATATGGGTATGTTGTATAAGCTATTTATATTCATATATGTATTTGTATTTCTATTTCTTTTGTCTGTCTCTTACCTGTTTACTGAAAACCATGATTTCACACAGTTACATCCAATTCAAATTTGACACCATAGAATTTATTCTTGTTTTCTCTCCATCCATACTTGTAACTCTCTTCTCTGATGTCTTGACACTTACTTCCCTTACGTGCTTGATCAGTCTTACTCTTGTACATAGCCACTCTCCCTCCGATGCAGCCCCCTTCCCACACAGTTATCCTCCTCACCCTCTTTGGCCTGACACTTCAGGCAGGGCTGTTGTCGCCCCCTCCTACATGGACATCTTTCTGAACTGGTTGGCCACCCTCAGTGGACACCACCTCGTGTTAGGCTCTGAGTGCATGCTGGTCTGCCTTCTGGGTGCTTTGTTTGCTCTTCTTGGGTTCTCATACCATTGCTGGTCAACCCTCCACTCCACACAGATGCTTTCTGTAGCCTGTGCCAGGCCTCACCCTACATGAACACCCTTCATGCCCCTCCCGAGTTCTGACACTGCGCACAAGGCCACCCACTGTGTAGACACCATCTTTATCCTGCTTGGGCTCTGACTTTCTCACACCGTGGAGTACTCTTCACCCTGCTTTAGCCTCAGCACACTATGCCAGATCACCCTTGGGTGGGAAGTGCCCCCCCACCCTTTGGACTCTAAACTGGTGCAGGTTGCCCCTCCAGGAGGATAGCCTCTTCTCTCGCTCGAGCTCTGAGGTCCTGCTGTGGACCCAGACCATTTTCCCAGGGGGCCCCTTCCTCAATGTGATCAGCCTCTGCAGATCACCCCACTGCTACCCTTCTTCCCACCCCACACACATGTCTGTGTTGCTCAGGCTCATGTAATGTCTTTGAGCTGAATTGCTGGGAAGAGAAGTGGGAGAGCTTTTTAAATTTTGAGAGGCTTTCTTTTTTTTTTTTTTGCGGTACCAGGGATTGAACCCAGGGGTGTTCTACCTCTGTGCTACACCCCCGGCCCTATTTTTTATCCTTTATTTTGAAACCCAGTCTCACGAAGTTGCGGAGGGCCTCACTAAGTAGAGAGAGAGAGAGAGAGAGAGAGAGAGAGAGAGAGAGAGAGCTGAGGCTGGCTACGAACCCGGATCCTCCGGTCTCTGCCTCCCAAAGTACTGGGATTATAAGCGTGCGCCACCACGCCCGGCGAGGCTTTCTTTTTAAATACTTACGGCTCTGAAATGGAATCCCATGATACACTCCTTCACTTGTACAAGGTCCGTCATACATGTACACCCTGATGAGGAGCCATCTGCCCTCAGCTGGACTCTGTTCCTGAATTTAGCTCCAGAGTGAGCAGTTCACCAGGCTGACATGAAACATGGAAGGTTTTCCTTCAGCTTGTCCCCAAACTTAGGCCGACCACTTTGTGTCTGTACCATGTACCAACCACGGCTGCGACACTTGGGGGCCACTGTTACCATAGCTCTGTCTCTAGAACCTGCTGCTGCACAGCTTCTAAGGGTGCACAGGGCCCTATTGGGAGGCCATATGGGGAGGAGTCCTGTGGCGCTACCTGAGTCCTTCTGAGTTTAAGATTTCATATGGCCTCACACAGAACAAAACCTCTCCAGGTTGAAACTTGGTTCCAGGCTGGTCCCTGGGAAGTGGCTACTCCCACCGGGACTTCTGTCCCCTGCTAATGAGTTTCCAGTGTTCTCAGTCCAGAGCCTAAGGTGACAAAGTGCCAGGCTCAGCACCTCCCACCCAGATGTTTACTGTTGTGTACACATCTCTTTCCCCTAGGACTCCAGCCTTCTTGAGTGCACGGACCCCTTGCTGTTTGTCATTTGGGCTCCAGCCTGGGGCTGAGCCCACGGCGCAGTGGTCCCCTGCAGCGAGGATGCAAACAGTTGGATAACGGTAGCAAGCACAGCAGGACTAGAGAGGTTTGGGCCCTTTAGGTGCCCGGGAGGAGCAGTGTAATGGAGTGTTTGTTTCCTGTCTCTGGACCAGGAAGTATTGTTTACTCGCTGATGACAGACACGCACAAAATGGAAGGGTCTCCATGTCCTCACCTGCAGCCTCTAGGCAGCGCGGGGCCGGCGCTAATGAAGCAGGACCGGAAGCGCTGCCGGACAAAGCTCAGCTGTGAGCCCTGGCCTCCCAGCCGGGAAAACAGGGACCCTTTGAAGAAGAAGACAGCTGGGTTTTGGTTTTAAAACCTTAACACTGCCATCACTAGATATTCATCTGTCAGCACACAGGGGACAACATGTGGGGAACAGTTGTGTCCAGCCAGGTCAAAGGGAGAAAGAAATGGCTGGTTTCCAAGGTAACCACAAAACCGCCACGGCCAGTGGTTTGGCCTAGTGTAGCCAAAAAGAATGGATTTGGTGAGGCGGAGGCTGAGTGCGAGAAGCTGGGCTGTCTGTTGTAGGCCAGGCGGTGCTTGTCCGTCACCTTGCTTCAGCTCATAGCAGGTGAGGAGACTGAGGCTGAGGTCCCCTGCCCAAGCTGTGCGAGTCAGTTGGACCTGGTTGTCTCAAACTACATCAATGTACACGCTGTCCTGAGCTGTCAGCGAATCCAGCCTGCCCACCACACTCCATCCAGTATTCCTAAAAGGAGCTCAGCTTTGCTTTCATTTACTTGAGGCCAATATTTCCTCTTCTTACCCTTTTCCCTCCTTCCTGACTTCCAATTTAACTAGTGGTATTTTTCTTTCACGAAAAAAAATTGTAATCCTTGGTTGAATTTGTTTACTGAGTCCTCTAATCTGTGCTGTTTTCTTCTGAGGGGATTTCTTGTTCTACTCTAATGGCTTTTAACTCGCTGAGGTTTACTTAGCAGAAGAGGAAGGGAGCAAGTTATCTCCTGCTTAATCCCTCTTGAATGTTTACATAGCTCTGCCAGAGTCAGTGCGTGGAGAGTGGCCGTGGCCGCTTGCTCTGTAATAGTCCATATGCGGCTGCCAGAGCTGATGGAAACATATTAACATAAGTGATAATACTGTCATAGAAGTGAAAAGTTAAGTTGCTTATCAGCATATTTTGATAAGCTACTTAAATTTTACAGTAGCATGTTCTGGCTTCAGACAGACGTCACTGATAGGGGATTGTGCACTTTATCTGTCCTCTCTATTGCCTCTCACTTCATTTATTACCCTCAGCGGCCCAGCTGGTAATCTGTACAGGGTACTGATCCCCTCTCCCGGGCAGGATGTCACATCTGTGCTCTGCCTGGGGTCCAGCTCTATCAGTAATGGACACTGTTAACTCACCGGGGCAGACACGAGTAGGCAGCAAGCGGTTGGTACGACACTTCTCACGTGCTGGGCCGTGTGGCGCTGGGAAAGTTCCTTACAGAGAACAGAGCCATGTGAAGCAGTGGCATCACTTCTTGGGAGTGGGGATACTTTTCAACAACTCTCCATAGCATGAAGGGACTTTGCCCTTATTGAGTTTGTTCGGTAAATGCATCTAGTTGAGTTTGTTCAGTAAATGCTGAGCAATGGTCTGTGCCAGGCTCCATTCTTGGCACCTGAAAGATAAAGTAAAAAGAGATGTGCTCCCTCCTCTCTGTTAGCTGCAGTCTGATTATAACTGAAAAGAGGGAATTAGAGCACAAGAGGCAGAGACAGGCAGGGAGCGGGCAGCTGTTAGGAAGATGAGCAGAAATGGACTAGATTAGTCCACGAAGGTCAGGGGAGAAAAGGGCCAACATGTGCTAGCTCAGCCAGCCTGAGATGGTTTGCTCTTCCTGGAGTGAAGCTGTCCTGAAAGGAGCAGCCACGTGGCCCAGTAGAGAGAGGACAGAGGGACAGTCAAGGGCCTGACAAGGAAGAGCAGTGAGGTATCAGTGCAGGGATTTAATCCAATGTGTGGCACAGACATGCAGTTCTGAAAGGCCATTCTAAGAGCCACGGTGAGGGTAGACTTCAGTGGGGAGGTCAGCAGCCAGGCCCTTGTGCAGGTCAATAGGAGTGATGTTCAGGACCTGGCAGAGGACTGCGGGAATGGGGAGTTAATTAGAGATTCATCCTGTGGTCGGTATAGAGTGGTATTAGAGGTAAAAGGTCTGCCGTACCAACACGAGTGGTGTTAGAACCTTGCAGACACCAGCAGTAGGGTATGCTGTGTGTGGTTGTGTGTGTCTGATCATGAGAAATTGAATAGACACTTTCCTGGGACAGTGGGTATGGTGGGAGAGGCCTGCAGGCTACTCAGAGATGGTGCCTGATTGCAGGGACTGCTTTGAATTTCTTCTCTGGGAACCCGGTGTAGCTCTGAGGCATGGGAATAATTCATCACGGACATTCAATCCTCTGCCTCACACAGGCAATTTTTTATATCCCAGAAATAATTAGCATTTCGCCTATCTGTGTTTCCAGCACAGTCTATGACAGGAAGACTCTTCACGATGTAGAGAAAAACTGAAATGTATCAGTCTCGAATTAGGTTCTGGTTCAAGTTTTTGACCTACATACTAATATTTTCTGTGTTTCCTCTTCTTCCCACAGCTATCTCCCCTGGTTTGAGGTATTTTATAAGCTGCTTAACATCTTGGCAGATTACACCACAAAAAGACAGGTATTTGCCTTTCTTAATAATTATTTTTAACAAGTCAACTTTAATTGTTATGATTATGAAAGTAATACATGTCATATGTTTCACCAAAACATTTACAAAAAAAAAAAAGAAAGTAATGCATGCCCATTATAGAAAGTTTGAGAAATTCAGAAAGCAGTGGGAAGGGGAAAAAAATCACCTCTAATCTAATCTATCCCTCCCTTCTTCCTGAAAATAAGTATTGCTAGCAATTTGGGTTGTTTTCTTCTGAATTACTTTTCTTTAAGTTAAAGAAATAACAAATGGACCCAGCATTCACAGAGTTAATATTCACAAAATCTAATATTCCCAAGCAGCCCTGAAAGTTCATGACATGTATTAAATTATATCTTTACTGAGGCTCAAATTTGACTCACTCATGTTATGCTGCAAATCTGGGGTTTGCAAGTGATACGCTTAAATGGCAAGTGACCTACCCGGATGTCCAAGTTTCTGTTTTGATAAAGCTTTGTAGTGCTTTTACAGTAATTTTTGTTAGGGTCTGAAAATTACTTTAAAAGTTCACCTGTACCTTACTGAACTTTTGGCAGAAATGGTATGCTATGATCTCTTCTGTGGATGTCAAGGGCCAATTGGAGCTGTTTTTAGACTTTTGTAGCCCACATGTGCAGGTACCATTGCAATAATCATTTCTCCCATCCTATGAAAAATACTGTAAATATTTTTCATGATGATGTAACATCACATCATGTACCTTGATTTACTGAAACAGTTTCCTCTTACTAGGAATTTTAATTATTTGGGATTTTTTTTTCCACAAGAAGTACAGCCATTAGCATCTTTGAACATAAAACATTTTCTTCATTTTGGATTGCTTCCTTAAAAGGAGAATCCTAGACATGCAATTATAAGCTCAGTGGACATAAATATTTGTAAAACAACTGACAAACTGCTTTCCAAAAGAACTGTTTTCTGAAATGACGCCCTTTACCAGCAGTGTGCAGGAGTGCCTGGGTCACAGTATTCTCACCAGGGTCACTCGTTGAGCTCATTGCTTATTTGACAGGCTAGAAGTCTTGTTGTTGTAATTGCATTTATTTGCTTATTAGTGACTTGAATATTTATCCATATATCTAATTTATGTTTTTTTCTTTTTGCACATGGTCTATTTTTTAAATTAAAGTGGCTGGGTGTGGTAGTGCACGCTTGTAATCCCAGTACTTGGGAGGCTGAGACCGGAGGATCTGGGTTCGCAGCCAGCCTCAGCTACTTAGTGAGGCCCTCTGCAACTTCGTGAGACCCTGTTTCAAAATAAAGAATAAAAAATAGGGGTGGGGGTGTAGCTCGGAGGTAGAACACCCCTGGGTTCAATCCCTAGTACCACAAAAAAAAATAAAGTTATTCATTATTATTAAACGTTAAAGAAAAGTTTCAGTTTTTCTATACAATACTAGTTTCAAAGAAATACTCTGTAAGACATAACGATAGTTCAGAATGATTGAGATTGAGGGAAGAGAAAGCTGTGTTCCATTTTTTCTCCTTAAGATTCTTGTAATGTAGGCTCTGAGAAGTCCTGCAGCGGAGAAACCTTTGTTACTCAGTGTTTCCCATCTCATTTGGGCCCAAACCCTTTTTATTCCATGGCAAAAATCATTCTGAGGCAGCTGTTTTGTGGAATACACTTTGGGGAATATTTTGGAGGAAAGGTGGGAATAGTGTGTATAATGGATAAATCTTTTCTTTGTATTTACTCACTAGCAAGTGTATTCCAGAATTCACAGTAAATGGAAGGAATAACTAATAGAAATGTCTCTCAGTCACTACACTTACTCAGAAAGAAGCTTAGGTGTCTGGGATTCTGTCAAAAAAGAAGTGATTTACTCTTTGATGAATAAGTTAGGAGGTCACGTTGGGTCTGGCCATCAATTTCAGATTCACTTATTTTTAGTCAAACATTCAGATTTCATTCAAATTTGAAAGGTGTCTTTAATAAACAAAATTGTGTAAGATGTGGGCTCTTAGCAGTTTTTAAGTTAAGATTGACTCACTTTTTTTCCCCTCTATGTTCTCCAGTTGTTTTGTTCTTTTTGTTATTGGTGATACTGGGGATTGAACCCATGGGTGCTCTACTTCTGAGCTACACTCTCAGCCCCTTTTTGTTTCTTATTTTGAAACAGGGTCTTGCTAAGTTACCCACCCTGGCCTTGAACTTGCAATCCTCCTGTCTCGACCTCCCACCTACTGGGATTACAGGTGTGGTGTCACCCAGCTTCTAGTCAGTTTTTTTAAAAAACAACAGTAGAACTTAGTACACTTCAAAAAACATCTTGTGATTCAGAAAAGGCTGGGCAAGTACAACCTAAACATAGGGGAGACCAGATTGTTACCCTGTAAAATTGGTGTACCTTTCCTTTGGGCTCCAGCAAGGACCCTGCCTCTTGGAGTGTTGGAGGCTAAGATCAGTAACATGTTTTAGTTGGTTGGAGTCTGTTTCTCCTGAACCCAGGACTCTTTTTATGAAGTTTCTTCTGGTTAAAGGAATTATCATACAGGTGGTAGTGAATCTGTCTACAACTGGATAGTAAGAAAGGTGTTGGCCACCAGATTAAAACAGAAAAAAAATTTTTGTTAAACAAACAGAATACTTCCCCTTAAAAATACCTTCTCCCATCCAAAAGTCATTGGGAAGGCAGGGTGTGGTAAGCTTGTATTTGGGGGAAGGGGTGTGTATGAGAGAGACAGACAGACAGACAGCTTGGGTGTCAGAGCCTGAGGTAGGTGATGGGGGTATCTGTTTGGGCCCTGGCCTCAGCATGTTTATCAGGCAATGGATGGAGCACAGAAGGCATCCATGTGGAAGGAAGAGATGGAGGGTGAGGAAGATGTCTGAGCTGGGAGCGTCCTGCTCAGGGTGTTGGAGCTCCAGAGAGATAAGAGTGTGTTCATGGGAGAGCGGGGTAGTGACTGGCAGGGATGTTGGAACTCAGGTGGGCTCTGGAGGGATCCACACAGGAAGGGAGGTGGCAGCAGGGCCCCAGCACTGGGTGTCAGCATGAAGGGAGTCTCCGACTTGTGTGAGGGTTGGACAGTGGAGGCCCAGCCCTGGAGGTCAGAGGGCAAGGTGGGCCTTCAGGAGGGGAAGGAGGCAGGTGCAGCGATAGAAGAGTGGTTCCATACAAATAAATAAGTATGCTCAGAAATTGGGAGCAAGGTTTTTCCCTTTTGTGGAATGTAGTCACATGTATATAAAGGGAAAAAACTGGAACGCTTCCTATGTTGGTCTGGAATTGGAGCATCCGTGTGAACCCAAGGCTTTCAAAACATGAAGATTCAGAAATAGAGGTGTCAGATGCCACTGTGGGTCTGTGTGTGATATATCCCTTGGCTCTATCCACTGCAAAGGGCCTGGTGTCAGCAATCCCGAGCAGCGGTGAGCACCCCTGGTGCCCAGATCCTGGTTTCTAAATACCATTCCCCACTAAAGGAACCAGAGCGCCTTGAAGAAATATCAGATTCCAGAGCTGGGGTAGGGAAAGAATAAGATGAACCTAAAATATCTTTTGCCAAAAAGTAAAAAATTGCTTAAAAATGATGGGGAAACGTCAGATACAAAAGCAAGCTTGAAGGGCTAAGAGGTTCCCATTGGTCATATCTGGGAGCATCAAGACAAGTAATAGCAAAGGATTGTAGCTCACTGGATAAACTGGAAACCATGTGCCCATGGTAATATAAATAAATAAATGTATAAGTTGAAAGTGTGAGGATTGGGATCTTTGCATAAAGTAAAATACTTTATGTAAAAAAGTACAAAATACTTATTAAATACAAAGGGAAAGAATCACCTCACAGTAGAGATATCAGATAAATTAATCAAATGATCAAAGTGAACATCATCAATAAAGGGATGCATTAAAATTTGAATCATAAAATATTGAGAATCTTTCTATGAAATGGGTGGGCTCACCGTTGAGGTCATACAACGTAGGAAAGACTGAGCAGGTGTCCACACAGGTGACTGGAGCCTCCTAACTACTAAAGGCAACAGGTGACTGAACTGGATTGCTGTGGGGACTTCAGTGGCGCAGTAACATGAGCAAAACCTGCTGGGCTCTGAGCATCGATGGTATTGCTGCATGAAGGTTAGCTGTGGCCATGTAGGAGAATGTCCTTATCTCATGGGTGAGGAGGCTTACTGTCAGCAACTCATCCTCAGATAATTCAGGAAACAGATACTTTAGAGTGTTTCTACAACTGTTTGTATGCTTAAGACTGTTTCAGAGCAAAACTCAACACACGTGCACATTCTCACAGCTCATGTCTCCTCCGTGAGACACATGGTTGTCAGAGTTCAGGTTGAAGCCAGCTTATAGTCTGCACTCATCCTCTTTTTCCTCTGCTTCAGTGCCAAAGGCAGAAGGGGCTCTGAACCTGAGCACACAGACCTGCTTCCCCCCAGCTATGCAGCTTCCTGTCTGATTTGACAGGAATTGCTTCACCTTTCACAGCCTCAGTCTTCACGTCTCTAAAGAGAGGTGGTTGGGTGGATCAAATACATAACTAATGGATACCAATGTAAACTCACTACTGTCGTATTAGCACAAAAAAATCTACGGAGAGATGGCTTTTGGATCATTCTGTGAGCAGTGTTCTTTTGAGCATTTCAAGGACGAATCTGTTTTCAGTTGAATAATGTGTACTGCTTTGTGTATCCTTCTGTTGCTCAGTTTCACTAATTAAAACGCACAGCCACCATCCTATATTGCATGCTGGTGTACTTAGTTCATTTCTGACTTTCCATAATTGGAGTCTGCCGTGTGTACCCAGTGAACACTCAATAAAATTAATTGAGGGTAATGATGATGAAGACAAGATCCACAGTGCCATCGTTATTTCTCCCAACCACCCCCGCCATGGAAGCTCGCATTGTTTGCATTTAAAAGTTGTTGCTATGGAGTTGGGGGGATAGATGTGCTGAGAGCTTATGCTATATGATCCATAAAAGGCGGTCATGGTAGGTGTCTCACTGAGTAGAAAATGTCAAACTCGATGTAGGAGGATCTATTTGGCTCTTAAGTGTGAGCCATACGCAGTGTCTGTGGTCCAACCCTACTTGAATATCAAACCTATTCCTGTGCTGGGGCCAGCATCTCCCCCTCAGCCAGGGGCCCCCAGCTCATGTGTGCCCAGACATCCCTACAGGTATCTTACTGAGGGCTCAGTCTTGCTTTTGTTACTTAAGCCTTTTATTTCTTTCAGGAAAGTCAGTGGAATGAACTTCTTGAAACTCTGCATAGACTTCCCGTCCCTGACCCAGGAGTGTCTGTTCATCTCAGTGTGGTAAGTGGGGCAGAACAGTAGCCACCCCCGAGAAGGCATTTCATTATGAAGAGTCAGAGGGAGGCTGAAGAGGATGACTTTTGTCATCTGTACCACCCCCACTACTGCCCCCAAATACTCTGAGACCTCTGGGGTCAAGGCAAGCCAGGGGGCTGAATTTCTTCCTTTCTCTGAGATTGTACAAGGCATGGATGGGTCCCAGATGTCCGCAGGCTATTCTCCAGCCTTCATCCATCACCAGCTTCTCCTTGGTCACAGATGCTGGGCTGAATAGGATGCCTGGTCACTGCCTGCCCGTTTAGCCCCTGTCCTGGGCTCCCTGCGTCACCCTTTGTCCACAGTGCTATGGAGCATCTCCTGTACATTCTACCTTCGGCGTTGCTGCTACCCTGTTTGCCAGGAAAACAGTATTGGAATGATATTTTCCTATCCCCTCACTGGACTGTGAGTCCCTTGAGGACAGAGAAGGAGCGTGCTTATTAGCATGATGCCTGGCTTATAGTTGTCATTATTTTTCTCAATGCCCCTCCCTCCCTCCTTCCCTGCAGTGCTGGGGATTGAACCCAGAGCCTGGTACATGCTAGGTAAGCACTCTACCACTGAGCTATCCCAGTTCTTTTTTTTTTTATTTTGAGACAGGGTCTCACTAAGTTGTCCAGGCTGGCCTGGAACTTAGTCTTTCTGCCTCACCATCCCAAGTAGCTGGGATTATAAGCATGTGCTACCACACCCAACTTTTTAAATATATATATATATATATATTTGTGTGTGTGTGTGTGGTACCGGGGATTGAACCCAGGGGCATTCTACCACTGAACTATATCCCCAGTTCTGTTTTAGTTTTTAATTTTGAAACAAGGTCTTGCTAAGTTGCTAAGGCTGGCCTTGAACCTGTGATCCTCCTGTCTCAGCCTCCCAAGTACTGGGATTACAGGCATGTATCACTGTGCCCAGCTCCTAAATATATAGTTCTAACATTCAAAACAGTTCTGCAAAATAGATATTAAGATTTTCGCTTCATAGATGAAAGGTTTAGAAAGGAAAAGGCACTAGCCCAGCAAAAGTCCAGTAGTTAAGAAATGATAAGATTTGGGTTTTTCAACCCAGGGCCAACTTTAAAGCCTATGTTCTTTCCACTATGACATGTGCGTTCAAAGAAAGGGAGGAAATGAGGGAGAAGGAAGGAAGGAATTTATAGAGTTTTTGTTTTGTTTTTCTGTGTGTGTGTTTGTGTGTGTGTGTGTGTGTGTGTGTGTGTGTGTGTGTGTGTGTGTGTGTTTATTTTAATAAAGCACAGAAAGATATCTTGGTCCAAAAATTCTTATGGGCAGCGGGGTACTGTCTAGAAAAGATGAACAAATGTGCCTTAGACTTGTCCCTGTCATTGCCAAAGCTCAGCAGCCCTGCCTTTGCCTCTGTCCCTTTCTCTAAGCAGCTTGATCTCACTGTTTCAGTCTATAATGACATCCGACAGGTAGCTGCGGAGCAGCTCTGCTGGGTCACCAGCTGCTGGGGATGAAGGGCCACTCCTTCCCCCAAATGGCTGTCAGGCCTCTAGGACAAGCCATCTCAGGGGCAGGAGGAACTGTTGGGGTGTGCAGCTGTTTCATGCCAGTGGATTCTAGGAATGTTTCTGACCTCCCCTGGTCCCTAGCATTTCATGGGCAATGGAGCAAGACAGAATCTCAAAGGACAGCCCAGGGACTGCTTGATTTTGGAATTGCAGTGGCTCACTATTTACAATCCACTACATCTGTAAAGGCAGATTTTTTTTCCCCTTTCATTACTAGGAATTCCTGTCTCCAATTGCATTTCTAATTTTGAAGGCTAATCTCATCTAGGCTTTAAGTCCCGAAATGTTGATAAAATGTTAATC
>PVJS01025408.1:7952-27979 GCA_004027185.1 Glis glis
AGAGAGAGAGAGACAGGGAGAGAGAGAGCGAGAGCTGAGGCTGGCCACGAACCCGGATCCTCCGGTCTCCGCCTCCCAAAGTACTGGGATTACAAGCGTGCGCCACCACGCCCGGCCTGTAACGTGACTCTTTTAAAAAAGATTAAAAAATAAATAAAAAGACCTGTGAAACATTTATTTGTTTAAATAATACTTAAGGATAAAGAGCATTTGTTAGACTGGGGAAGATAATTACTTAATGATCTTCTATAAATAAAAAGAGTATAGAACACTTAATACTATATAAAAATCACAGTAATCAAGCATCATTATAGGCATTGCATATTATTCTTAACAAAAATGTTAAGTGAACAAAGATACTCTTAAAGTATAGACCTGGCAGGTAGCTAGCTATGAACTTGAGTCTAAATTTTATGTGAGAAATGTGAAAGTAGAATAACACCGTTCTATTCTTGAGTTCTTCACAATGCCGTGCATCAGAAATGATCTAGATTACATCAGATGTGCTCGCATATAAGTGAACACCTGCAATGAGATGGCATTGACTCGTGAAGGAGGTGCTGGAATTCAAACCTGTTACCGAATGGGAAGAACACCTGCATTCTCTCTGACTTGTGTAGTTGGATATTCTCTGCCATAGAAAAGTTAGGCTTCCTTTTGAAAAAACTACTCAGAAAGAAATACTCCCATCTGTGACATTAATACCTAGATATTCCTCAAAATATGGTTTCATCACTTGCCTAAAAAAATGTGACAACACAGTGAAATTTTATTTCAGCATGAATAATATTAGAAAAAATATTCGAGTAATGGCAAATGGACATTACAGGTTGTAACAATCAACAGTTTCATGATTCTTGGATATCAAATGGGCATCTGTAAAATCCACTTCTACTAAGAAATGGAAAATGATCAGGTGGCATGGAGAAAATGAAGTATAGCTGAAAAGTCAGATTTCATTGCCATTATATGCAACAGCAGAGAGAGTAATTGTGACAGAGACTCTGCAAAGCCTTGAAGACTTAGTTTTCAACCCTTTTATAGAGGCAACATATCTAAACAGAAATTTCAGTATTTAACTTGTCTTAGGAATTCAATACACAAAGTTATCTTTGTTGGTTGCTTTCTCTCTGCCATTCCATGCCTATCATTGTCTTTTTTTAAATCTCTATCTTGTCTTTGACTCTTTCTCATTCTCCCTCTCTCTCTCTCATTTTATTTTATTTTTATCAATCATTTCTTGCATTTCCCCTCTCCTGAATACTTAATCTCCTCCCATACCACTTTTGAAAACCTCATTTTTTTTTTACAGAGATAACCTTAAATCATTAGCAAACAAACCTTCCAGGTGATTCTAGATTAATCCTGTCTACACTTTATATATTCTTTCTTGTTCTAATTCTTTGTTCTGTCCTTCAAGCCTCCCAAAGTTGAATTCCCTGCATTAGACTGCACACATTTATAGTCTTTCACATTAATCATTCCAGGCTTAGTATACAACAATTCCACACTAGCTCCCCTGCTTAGACTCATCTAAGGAGCACACGATATACTATTTGTTCACATACCCTATTCTAACCATTGGACATAAGATCATATGGCTTCTCTCTTCTTAAATGCTCTCATTTTTCTTTCTGCATAATATAAAATATCACTTTTGTTTTATGAATCAATCTAAGATTTCTGCCCTCTTGAAATCTTCCATACTACTGTCTTCTCTGAGGACTATAGTCTTGTTAGAGTAGGCTACGGTTTTAGGTATGGAAGGCTCTGTATTAGCTTCTCAACAATGCCATAACAAAGAACTATAAACCAGATAGCTTCAAACAAGAGGGATATATTCTTTTCCATTCCTGGAGGCCAGAAGTCTAAAATTAATGTCAGCAAGGCCATGCTTCTTCTGAAGGCTCTAGGAAAGAATCCTTTCTTTACTTTCCGTAACTTCTGCTAATTGCTGTGAATTCTTAGCTTTCCTTAGCTTCTTCCTACATCAGCCCAATTTCTATCTTTGTTTTCCTCTGGCTATCTTCCCTTTGTGTATCTGCATGTCTCCAAATGTCTCTTTTTGTTAGAGCACCAGTGGTTGGATTTAAGTTCCATCTTAATCCTCTGTGCTTTCATCTTCATTAGATTAGGTCTGCAAAGTCCCTGTGTTCACATAGGTCGCACTCAAAGATAAAGGTGGTTGGGATTCCCACACACCATTCTCAAATGCATCTAGATCAGCCATTTATTAATATAACATAGAGAAGCTCCAAAAAACTCTGCTTAGATACTTCCGTTGACATTAGAAACTCACACTTTAATATATTACTAGTTTTATTAGTGGATAGCTCAGAATTACAGTAACCAAACAAAAAATAACCTCCTTGTAATATAAATTCATTGATCTTGTTTCTCTAATTCTTTCTTGAGCCTATACAGAATAAAGGGTTGCCTCGTCAATATTATAGACTGTTAAATGCTTAAAAACAGTTTATTTTCCCATAAGACCTTCTTCAGGATACACATCCCTATTTTACTTTATGCCCTTTTTAAAATATGTCAGGAACAGAATGAGAACCATGACATGTGTCTCTCAGGAAAGCTGATTTCATTCCAATTGTCTGACTTTAAAGAGAATATCTCTTAATTGCCTACTTTCATATATAATTAGAGTTCTTCATATCATAATAGCTTTGATGTCAGACAGATGTGGCTATGAATTCCAAGTTTGCTATAAAATAATTGTGTTGATATTAAAGTTAAAAAATTTCTCTAAGCTTCAATTTCTGACTTGGTAAAATCAGGGTGTATCATTTACCATAGAGAGTTAATGAAAGTAGTAATTGCATAATAGATAATTAGCACAGTGCTTGGTAGACTTAATAACTGGTAACTTGTAATAATATAATTTTTATTGGTCTGGCCACAAGGAAATCTTATTTAACACATCTGAACCTGTATTATATTGAGCATGGCCTAGGGTCCTCATGTTAATTCATGCCCTGATAGCAACATCATAGCTAATATGAATTTGTACATTGTGTTACAAACGTACCTATTCCTATGTTGATGACTATTAGAGTGTAGACGCAGAATAGTTCCAAACATATCAGGAATTGCAGTATAGAGGCAAGCTCAGAAATTTATCTTTTCTCATTGATAAATGAAGCACATGCAACTCTTACCTTCACCAATATTTACCACAAAGACCAGCGTCTGAAGAACCTGGGGTATAGTGTGGTATCTATTTCTCTAAAGGAATAGTATCTCTTTTATGTTTCTTGCTTTGTGTGTGTGTGTGGTGCTGGAGATTGAACCCAGGTACATTCTACCTCTAAGCTACACTCCCCACCCAGCAAGAGATTTCTTGCCCCATGTGGTGGTGCATGCTTGTAATCCCAGGACGTGGGAACCTGAGACAGGAGGATTGCAGGTTCAAGGCTAGCTTCAGGAAATTAGCCAGACTCTCATTAATCTAGTGAGACCCTGTTTCAAAGCAAATGTTATAAAAGGGGGGGCTGGGGATATAGTTTGGAGGTAGTATACCCCTGGGTTCAATCTCCAGCACCACATAAATAAATAAATAAATAAATAAATAAATAAATAAATAAATAAAATACACATGTAGCATCTCTTATGTGACCTTTAGTCTATTCTCAAGGTCTTATTTTTCCACCATCAATCTTTAGTGAATGAGGCAGTGAAGTCTAGCTACCACCTAATATCTGATCAAACTTTTTCTTTTAGAAGTGCCATACCCAATTGAAATGTCACATTTTTCAGGCCAGAAGAATCCATTTGATCAGATTTTGGTTAACTAAATATAAGTAGAAGTGTTTTGTAGAAGTCTCAAACAGAGCGTTTGAGGGGGTGTGGCTCATATGGAAAACAGCATGAGCTACAGGGATGATTGTTAGAAACCCAGATCTCTCGGGGTGAGAAATGGCCTTGATGATGGCTATCAAAGATATGTCACAAAACAGTAGGAGTAAGCTGGGTCCCTGGCATTGACAGGAACTCCAGGACAATCTTGGGCTTCCTTCACAATGGAGAAAATTGTACTTCTATCTTTTGGAAACCACTGCTTATTTTTTTTAATGTTTGTTACTGCATGCATATCATTTTATTCAATTCTTTTCTTTTTTTGAGATACTGGGGATTTAATCCAGGGGCATTCTACCTCAAGCTATACCCTCAGTCCTACTTTATTTTTTATTTTGATACAGGGTCTCACTAAGTTGCGGAGGGCCTCCCTAAATTGCTGAGCCTTGAACATGTGATTCTCCTGTCTCAGCCTCCCAAATACTGGGATTACAGGCATGTGCCACCATACCAGGCTATTTAATTCAATTCTTATGTTAAATCTAAGTGAAGATGGACTTCAACAGACATCTGGATTGCTTAGAAAGAAGAATTTGGGGCCAGAATCTTTTCCTCAACTTTCCCTATGTTCCCTATGTTATAATACCCACCCCCTGATTTTCATATGTTAAAGGCCTAAACTCCTAGAACCTCAAAATGTAATTTATTTGGAGTTTTAATCAAAGAAAACTCTCTAGTAGAACATATCTTTCATACTTCAATAGAAGACAACAAAACCCAGACTTTCAACAACATAACCCTCATGATATCCAGTATTAATTAAAACTCCCTATACTCTCAGAGAGGCAGGAACATGTACCTCATGACCAGAAGAAAACTTAACTAATACCAATAAAAGCAAAAATGACAGAGGTAATAGAATTAGCAGTAATAAACTTTAAAAGGGCTGTTTCAAATATGTTTTTAAAATCATGGATGGCATGAGGAAAGACATAAAGGCTATTTTAAAAATTCAATGAAATAGCTAGTCTCAGAAAGCCAAAGATTGTATTTTTTTTCTCTCATATGTGGAAGTTAGAGAGAAAATAGGAAAGAAAAGGAACATCATATAAATGAGGAGAGAGACCAGTAGAATAATGGAAGGGGACTGGGGGAGGCAGGTGGGCAGGGGAAAAAGATGATTGAAGAAGGAAACAGTTGAACTAATGCTATGTCTCTATATGAATATATCACTATCAACCTCACTAACATGGACGAGGAGGGAAGACAGGGGAACAGGGTAGGATGCAGAAGATATAAACCAAGTGCTATGTTCAGGTATATTTGTATCACTTTGAACCTCATTATGATGTATAATTACAATGCACCAATAAAAGTATATTAAAAATGAAGTCAGTTGAACTGAATATACACTTCTCAAAAGAAGAGCTGAGCGTGGTGGTGCATGCTTGTAATCCCAGTACTTTGGGAGGTGGAGACAGGAGGATCCGGGTTCGCGGCCAGCCTCAGCTCTCTCTCTCTCCCTGTCTCTCTCTTTCTCTCTCTCTCTACTTAGTGAGGCCTCCGCAACTTCGTGAGACCCGGTTTCAAAATAAAGGATAAAAAATAGGGCTGGGGGTGTAGCGTGGAGGTAGAACGGCCCTGGATTCAATCCCCAGTACTGAAAAAAAAAGAAGAAATAAAAATGGCCAATAAATATATGAAAAATGTTCAACATCACTTGCAATCAAGGAAACGCAAATCAAAACCACACTGAGATTTCATATAACTACAGTTACGATGGCAATCATCAAGAATACAAATAATAACAAATGCTGGTGAGGATGTGGCAAATAGGAACTCTTATACACTGTCGGTCAATTGTAAGTTAATATAACCACTATGGAGATCAGTATGAAAGTTCCTCAAGAGACTAGGAATAGAACCACTAAAGGACCCAGCTATACCACTCCTCTGTGTCTTTCCAAAATAATTAAAGTCCAAATTCCATAGCAATACATACACTCTTCTCCTTAAAGCAGCATGTTTCACAATAGCCAAATTATAGAAACAGCCAATGTGTCCATCAAAAGATGAATGGATAAAAAATGTGGCAATACACAGGATGGAATTTTACATACACGAAATGGAATTTTACTGAGCCATATAGAAAATTATGTCATGTGCAGGAAAATGGATGGAACTAGAGAATACCTGTGAGATCAGCCAGTCTCAGAAGGTCAAGGGTGATATGTTTTCTCTCATACATGAAAGCTAGAGAGAAAACAGAAAAGTAAAGGGACTTTAGATAAATCAAAGAGACCAGTAGAATAGAGGAAAAAATGGGGGAAAGAGGTAAGGGAGGAGAATAAGTAGGATTGAGGAAGGAAAGAGTTCAAATACTGGTATGTCTATGTATGAAGTTATCACTACCAATCTCATTAGCATGTACTGGGAGGGGGAGAAAGGGGACAGGGTAAGATGCAGAGGAAAATACACCAAATAATGAGAGAGTGTATATTTGTATGACTTTGAACCTTACCATGACGTATAATTACAATGCACCAATGAAAGTTAAAAAAAAGGTGAATGTCAATTTATGTGTTCTTGCCACAATAAAAAATGAGTAAATAAATTTATACAATTGTAACTTTTTAAAATAATTATTTTATTCTATATGATTATGATGATTTTCAGAGAAAAAATATGTACTAAATATCTTCACGAAAGGGAATAAAGTTCTACAAATATATAATTACAAAAATTTAGCACTAATTGCAATAGAAACAATGCACTAACATGGGAGGGAGAAGGAAACAATCAAGAAAGCAAAAGAAATGAATAAAATAGAAACCATAAAGTAGAAATGATACATTCAACAAATTGGATCAATGAATCTGTTATGGTTAGATATTATTAATTTTAAAGAGTACCAAGAACAATGTCAAAAAATTATTTAATGATTATATTAAACAAATTCATTAAAAGTTTTTCATAATAGTTGAATATAGAAGAAAAAAAACCTGAGCAGCCTAACAAGAATTTACTAAAAACTTAAATAAATATTTAAAAATCCTCTGGTACAGAATAAGAGCAGACCCTGATTATTTTACTTGCAAATTCTATTAACCTCTAAAGGAGAAAATGATTATAGTCTTCTTAAATTTTTCCAGACAACCAAAAAGAAGAAAAAGATAATTGTATAAGATTAATAATAAAATTGGCATGTATGAGTCAGTATCTCAAGTCAGTGTAATAAAAAAATTAAACCCATCTTACTCATGAATAACAATACAAAATCTGGAATAAATGTGTCCTAAACAAACCCAGGATGCATAAAAAACATAATTTGTTATGACTAAGGAAAGTTAACCCCAGGAATCTAAGATTGGAGAAATTAATATAATTTAGATTATCAAATGAAAACAACCACATATTCATTTCAATAGAAGCAGAAAATTAGTATCTCATGAAGTATAACATAGACTAAAAATCCCTCACAAACTAAAAATATAAGAAAATTTCCTTAAAACATTAAAAGTAATTTACCAACTTAGAGTAGATATTGTACAATGACAAAATGTTAAAATGGTTTTCTTGCTGATAAAAAATATATGCAGCCTAAGGAGAAATCGTAATACAAGAGGGACTCCAGATAAAGGAGGAACTATGGAGGGGTCTAGCAGAAGGAGGTGGGCGGGACTTGATGAAAGAAAACTTCCATTGATGCTATGCACATATACAAAATTATCAATGCCAATCTCAATACTGTGTACAGGAATGGGGAGGGAGTTGGGTGGGACCAGGGGGGAAGCCGACCTAGTGCTGTGTGCATGTATGTCCCTATCCATTACGATGTACAATCACAATGTACCAATAAAAGTATATTTAAAAAGAAAAGAAAAATAAGGTTTCCCACTATCACCATTGTAAATGCAGTTATTTGTGTATAGATAATATGTCAACCTAGAAAATACGAAAGAAACTACATCTACGATAATGTGCAATAGGATTATTAAGGTGGCAGATATAAGAGGTGGAGGTATATGGCTCAGTTGTATAGTGCTTGCCTAGTATGCATGAGGCCCTGGATGTGTGTGTGTGTGTGTGTGTGTGTGTGTGTGTGTGTGTGTGTGTGAGTGTTACAGGGTATTGGATCCAGGAGCACTCTACCACTGAGCTACATACCAGCTCTTTTTATTTTCTAATTTTAGACAGGTTTTCCCTAAGTTGCCCAGTCTGGCCTCAAAATTGTGACCCTCCTGTTTCAGCCTCCCAAGGATTGGGATTACAGGCATGCAGCACCATACCTGGCTGAGGCCCTGGATTCTATCCCCAGCACGACAAAACAAAACAAAACAAAACAGATTGCAGATATTATTATAAAAATGAATTACATTTTTGCAAACCAGCAACAAAAAGAAAATACAATTTTACAATATGTACCATTAGCATTAAGATTTAAACTTTAAAAATAGTCAAGAATAAAGCCAGGCATGCATACTCTAATCCCAGTACTTGGAAGGCTGAGACAGATCATAGGTTCGTGGCCCACCTAAGTAATTTAATGAGACCATTTCAAAATTTAAAAAAAAATAATAAAATAGGGTTACTCAGAGGTAGAATGTCCCTGGGTTCAATCCCTAGTGACACAAAAAAATGAATGAATAAATAAATCTGTTATTACACAACTTTAAGTAAAAAGTTTAGAGCATTTATTGAAAGACCTTAAAGTATCTAAATAAATTTACTAATACATCACAAGGTTTTCAAGTTCTACTCATAGGGCTATTAATTAAATGCAATTCCAATACAAATATCAAAAGATATTTTGTGTAAATTGACAAATTGATTTTAAATTGTATGGAGGAAAGCACAAACCAAAGAATGGTGTAAACTTATTGATAACTGGAATAGAATGGAAGCTTTAGAAATAGGTACGAACAGTCCGACACACACACTTTCAAACTGGAAAAATTTTCAATTTATTTTTCTCCATATATAAAGAAATCAGAGAAAAATACATGTAAAAGTAAAAAGCAAAGCTATCAAACCCTTAAGAGTCATACAAGAGAAAATCTTAGTAGTAAGGAAGTTTTTTTTTTTTGTGGTACCGGGGATTGAACGCAGGGGCGTTCTACATCCACGCTACACCCCCGGCCCTATTTTTTATACTTTATTTTGAAACCGGGTCTCATGAAGTTGCGGAGGGCCTCACTAAGTAGAGAGAGAGAGAAAGACAGTGAGAGAGAGAGAGAGAGAGAGAGAGCTGAGGCTGGCCGCGAACCCGGATCCTCCGGTCTCCGCCTCCCAAAGTACTGGGATTACAAGCGTGCACTACCACACCCGGCTAAGGAAGTTTTTAACCAATGTAGAGAAATGAAAATATGGCAACTGTGAATTTACAAAAATATGTTAGAAAATGTGTGGTCTTAAGCAACTTGAAATCTTTTCCCCAAACTGAACTTATATCTTCCTTTTTCTTCTTTTATGTCTACAAATAATATTTGTGAGAAAATTGGTCAACTACTTTCTTCTGACTCCCTTTTTGACCCCTTTTTTTTTTTTTTTGCAGTACCAGGGATTGAACGCAGGGGCGTTCTACCTCCGTGCTACATCCCTGGCCCTATTGTTTATACTTTATTTTGAAACCAGGTCTCACGAAGTTGCGGAGGGCCTCACTAAGGAAAGAGAGAGAGAGAGAGAGAGAGAGAGAGAGAGAGAGAGACAGGGAGAGAGAAAGCGAGATCTGAGGCCGGCCGCAAACCGGGATCCTCCGGTCTCCGCCTCCCAAAGTACTGGGATTACAAGCGTGTGCCTCCACACCCAGCCCCTTTTTGACACTTTTTAGGTACTTTTTCTTGCCAATCACCATGGTACTGCTTTGAGGGCCAAATTGTTTACAGTATTATTTTATTTTGCATTTTATTATAGACCATGTGAAGTTCTTCAACCCCGACTATAATCTCAAAACTAGGTGATCAAATACAATTTATAGAACCTTGTGTATAATGGATAAAGAACCATCATTCAGAATCATTTCCTCCTAATGGCTAAACAAAATATTTTCAAAAGAACTGAAAGGCAATCTAGAAAAATATTGATACATGCTTTGGGGAAATTACAGATTATGGTTAATTAGTTATTTATTTTAAACTGTTAAGTTATCTGAAACATACTGAAATGACTTTTCAGTATAGTCTTATGAGCAAATGTTTCTTTTTTCTTTTTTTTTTGTGGTACTGGGGATTGAAGTCAGGGACAGTCTACATCTGAGCTATACCCCTAGCCCTATTTTATTTTTATTTGGAAACAGAGTCTCACTAAGTTGCTGAGAGCCTTGCTTAGTTGCTGAGGCTGACCTTGAACCTGCTACCCGCCTGTCTCAGCCTCCCAAGTACAGGGATTAGAAGCATGCACCACTACCATGCCTGGCTCTAAATATTTATTTCTAACCTCTTATATCAGATAAAAATCAATTTCTTTAAGCTTAAATCATAATCATTATATTTTTCAAGTTTTATTAGCTAGTATGTATTTTGGATTCACTCTTCAACTCCACGTTCCCTAATTATTATCATAAAGATTGTTAATAATCCTTTAAAATTCAAGAATATCTTAAATGGTGAACTGCTATCATTTACTTTACAGCTACTGTTGCCAGTCATTTTAATATAATAATTAGGACTAATAAATTGGTCATAACCTAGGAAACCATCCTGTATGAATCAATATAATCTGCCAGCTTCTTGGTTGTCATAGAAACTGATTATGGCAAGCATGTGAACGCAGCGCATATTTAATGCATAAATGATGAGTGAGCTAAAGTTTAGGTAGAAGCTTAATCAGCACTGTGTTTACCACACCTTCACTATTGTTGTTGATTTTACCTGATTGCATTATTTCTTCTTAAACTTGAACCAAAATGTACATATAACACTGAAATCTGTGAATAAAGGATGTGCTTTGAGGTAATATTAAGTAGTTTTTAAATCTGGGAAGAATCCCATCATTTCCAGTCATTCCGGATGGAACAACATAGCAATGTGACCTGCTAGAGCCCTTGAGTTGCTCCTGCTTCTGATGTTTAGCTGTTCCCATCATTAACGAACTGTAATAATTTAGGGAATGGAAAGATTTGCAAAATCCAACATTGGGATTCGCTGAACTACATCGTCTTAAGGATTTAAAATGCAATTTCTGAGGAATAAAAAGGATATAATTGGAGCTTTGAAACAACTAAGCAGAGTGCTCTGTGCAAATATTAGAGATCCAGTCAATGAAATAATTTGTCACTCAAACATTTCATACATAAACCATTAGGAGAAAATTATGTGAGTCATTATTTTACATAAAATGCACTTTCATAAATTCCTTCTTTTCATGTGTTTGAGTTAGTAGTATCAGGACATAAAAATTATAATTCAAAGAGAGCAGCATTCCTATTTAAATATTTAATATTACTAGGTCTAGTATAAAATATGTATTTTACATTCAAGAAAATCATCCAGGAAAGATTATCCATGAAAGATACACATATTTGTGGAAGTATGTGTATATATTCCCATATATGTATGTACATATATGTACACATATATGTGCTCATACATTAATATGAATGTACAAGTGTTTAAACGTACACATACACAGGAAAAGAGAAAAACAAAGAATGAATAGTAATGTAACCACATACCATGTGTCTGTCATTCAGATTCAATGAATAAAAATTCCTGGCCAATTTTCTTTTATCTCTACCCCTAACACTTAACTCATCCCACATTAAGGAGCTCAACCCAGACATTTTAGCATTCTGTGTATATTTCATATTTATCTCTAGAAATAAGCAATCTTCCAGAAATATAATTGCAATAACTATGTTAAAGAATTAACACTAATTTCTTGCCATCATAAATGTCCAATGACTTTTCAGATTCCTCATTTTTCTCATGAAGTTGTACAATTGATTTGAGTCAGGATCCAAATAAAGTCTATACATGGGAATTAGCCAAGTTATTAGATTTCTCTTTATATTTATCTATCTTTGAACTTTTTCTTCTACTTGGGAGTTTCTTGAAAATAAACAAATCCAGTTATTTTTCCTGATAATTTCACATATTCTGAAATTTACTGATTGCTTCTTTGTGGTGTCATATTTCTTGGTGTTTTCTGTGAATTGACAGTAAAATCTAGAAATTCAGTTTCGAATTTTGGGAAAAATGTTACATAATAGATGCTATGCGTTTGCTTTGCGAGGTTATAATGTCTGCTTGTCTCAGTTTTGCTCTATTAGAAGTCATTGGCCAGGCATGATGGCCCACACCTGTAATCGCAGTACTTGGGAGGCTGAGACAGGAGGATCAGAGGATTGCAAGTTTGAAGCCAGCAGCCTCAGCAACTTGGCAACTTAGTAGAACGTCCCTGGGTTCAATCACCAGTACCACACCACATACACACACACACACACAAAAAGAAGGAAATCATTGAAGATAGTTATATACATTAATTAATTTCCATAAAAGAAATTTTCATTTCGAGCTGATTAACATAGAATACAGTTTATATAGAAAAGAGGGAATAAACACTTGATTTATTTCAGAATAATCAACTGATTTCCTTACATCTTCCAAGAAAACTAGTAAGATTGTGTCCTTGTATGTGCGTTTACAAATACTTAATATCTGAACCAGAGCCATTGTTTATATTTTCTTGTTCAAATGCCTATAAACTTATTTATTAGTAGTAGTTTATTATTATAGGCTATTACAGTCAGATAAGAATTCATAAAAATAAGTATCAATCTAAGAAATATTTTCTGTAGCTCAATTATGAATAAGTAGGACCATATAATGCTTGCTTTCCAATACACTACTATGTATAGTTGAGTTTTACAAATGATTTTAATGTAATTTTAATTTTATTGCACCAACTATCATTCTCCAATATCTTCTATTGATAGGTACATAACTCTCTATGTTGCAAAATTCAAGGCCTTAAGGGTGATGTAAGATGGAATCTTGAATGCATACTGCAAATAAAAATATGTGAAATTCAATATATATGATATATAAAATAATCATGTATATGTATTATATATTGATACACAAAATTTCATGTATGTAAAATCTTTAAAATTTACTTACAAGGAAGAAATGTTTACTTTAATTTCTTTATTTGTTTTCCTTTTTTGTTATTTTTTTCATACTGGGGATTTAATCCAAGGGCATTCTACCTCTGAGATACACCCCAACCCTATTTTATCTTTTATTTTGAAACAGGGTCTCACTAAGTTGCAGAGGACCTCACTATCACTAAGTTGCTGAGGCTGGCCTCAAACCTGCTATCCTCCTATCTCAGCCTCCCAAGTACTGGGATTACAGGTGTGTGCTACCACACCTGGCTGGAAGAAATGTTTATGCAATGCCCGAACATCAAAACACATTTTGTCTTCATTATTTAATATCATTAAGTAGGTATTTACTTATTAAAGAATCAGATAGTTTTGTTTATATTTTTCCCTTTGAAAGATTCTTGATTTTAAACTTCAAATTTTAAAATAATTTAAAAATTCTCATAAGTATTCCAACATTAATTTCTTACTTAACAATAAAGGATAAGAATTCACTTAAAGAGAAATTGAAAATTACTAATCTAATTTAAACAACAGACAAGATTTATGTATACTTGGATGCTTACTTCTATCTATAACAAATTTGAATACAGTGTTTCATTTATTTCTGTTGTCATACTACCTTAAAGAATTTGAAGATATTTACTATAAGTTACAAAGGAATAAATACGCAAAATGTTTGAATATGACCTTTGTTGCTTTTAATCAGGGTTGACTATGTGATTTCTGGGGTCATTAAATATGTTAACAAACTGACATATTAATAATAGAATTTTTGGAATGTTTTTAGATTAAAAGGTATAACTTTGGGGTAGTATAAATACAAAATAAGAAATTTTGAAGATTATAAATCTTTTAAGGGATGAATCCTAAAGATTCATGTGCATGAATGTTAAGAATTATCAACATGGCAATATAATTCTACTTCTATGATATAAACACCACATATGGATATATGTAATTCAATTATATCCGTTTTTGCCCTCAGTTGATCTTAAGATACATTATATGTAGTAATGCATTGTATCTGTGGCCAAATCATTCTCTGTGCCAATTTACTCAAAAGTGCAGGTGGGCAATATAGAGATGCTGTGAATTACGTATGTTACCAAAGCACACTCGTCTGTACTCCACATTGCACTTATTACCTACTTGTTTTTTTAAGTTTTTATAAGCAATGAAGCATTTAATATATTTCCAAAATAAAGAGGTATAAGTTACCATTCAACTATTAACATTTCAATTCATAAAGGTTTGTTTTCTTAATGCTCTCTTCCAGAAGAATTCCACAATAGAGTTTATGCTTAATTATCCAACATAAATGGGGGGGGAACTTAATAGGAATATTGAAAGAACTAATAACATTTAATGCAGTGTGTCCAAAGGCACCATGCTCATTGCTATTATATACACAATGATTATGCAACTCATATTCTAAATTTTTATAGTTTTAAAGTGAAAATAGGCACTATTAATAATTATGTTGAAATAGTCTATATAAAACAAATGTATCCAGGGCAACCAGATATCCTAGCTTCATTGAAATTCTTACTGTGTAATAACTACTTTATTCATAAACAAGTATATATTTTCAAACTGCTTAAGAACCAAAGAGGCATAATCATAATGGAACTTGGTATGATGAGAACAATATTTTAGTATCAGGTTTGCTACCTATGTCAGCAGTATTATGTGACGATCATATGTATAATTAAAACCTTTGTCTTATTACATGTTTTCAACCTTCCTCTGCTATTGCAATTTTTTTCCACCAGATGGTAGCCAATAAAAGCAGGAAGCAAAGAGATTAAGAGAGTTAAAAAGAAATAAAATAAAATTGAAAATATCTCAAGCAGAAAATTTGATCATAGTTACAGATATAACTATTCCTACAAAAATTGTACATATCAAATAAATAAAATATTGGTTTCTCAATAAAAATATTGCTCCAATATTGAATTGGTGAGAGATCTTTAGGGTTAACTTGAATTTGTAGGCCTCTAAAACTGTTAAGTAATATAGTCATTGAAGTCAATGTTCATTTTTTTATAGATCATTCAAAAACACATGAATACAGACTCATTTTAAATATACCTCGTCTTTATTTAAAAGAAGCATTGTAGTGTTCTAAATATAATTTTGGAATATGTATTTTCTGACAGGTCTTCTCTAAAAGCTCATCTATCCTACTTATCCTGTAAAAATCAGATATGTGGAACTGTTTCCCATGCGTGGAGTCTTCTCTTCTAACCTTGTTAGTCTTCGCTTGTACATGAAGTATTCATTATTTGCAAAAACCAATTATCATCCCTGTCTAGATACATTAAGATTTTTTTCTACAAGTCTTTTCCTCTCTATCACATTTTAAGCAACAATTTACATGAATTATTCATAGTTCCCATATTGCAGGAAAGTTTTTTTTATTAAATTTGATCATAATAATAGTTATTACCCCAGTCATGGCAGTTTTATGAGTATTCCTCAATGCCATTACCTGGAAAGATTTCAATCAAGAAATATAAAAGATGCAAATCAATTTCCATAAAAAAATTAAACTGTGCCATCTATTCCTTCATTCCTGCAATAGAGCTGATTGACAGCGTCTTCTTCATACTTAGAGCAGATAACATTCGGATCGAGAAATGAAGAATTTCCTCTTAAGAATTTTAGGGACTTTTTCTTCATTGTTACTATTAGTGTTTGCTAATTTCACTGGAACATAATATCTAACTCAGAGTCTATATTTACATCTATTTTCTAATCAAAGTATTTTATTTTCCAACAATAGTTGATTTTTTCCAAGGCATTTGTGGTAATAACAAAGGGAATATAAAATTAAGTGTTATATTATTTTCATCCTAATAGCAGTGTAAACCCACTTCTAAAATTTTTTAAAATTCTGTTACTGGCAGGAAAGAGTGACTGTTTTATTTTTGGTTGGTAATTTTTAATTAATAAATGTGAGATTACTATAGTGAGAATTTAGCCAGGCATGGTGGCACATACCTATAATACCAGTAGGCTTGGAGGTTCGCGGCCAGCCTCAGCAATTTAGCAAGGTCCTCTGAAACTTAGTGAGACCTTGTTTTGAAATTTAAAAAAAGAACCGGGCATGGTGGCGCACACTTGTAATTCCAGTACTTGGAAGGCTGAGACCAGAGGACCCGGGTTGGTGGCCAGCCTCAGCTACTTAGTGAGGCCCTCCGCAACTTAGTGAGACCCTGTTTCAAAATAAAGAATAAAAAATAGGGCTGGGGTTGTAGCCCAGAGGTAGAATGCCCCTGGGTTCCATCCCCAGTACCTCAAAAAAATAACATAAAATAAAAATGAAATTTAAAAAAAGAAAAAGAGGGCTGGGGTGTATCTCAGAGGTAGAATGCCTCTGGTTTTAATCTCCAATACCACACACACATACAAAAATAATCTGAGAATTTTCTTCTTCTAAAAAATATGTAACCAGATTCTGCTCTCACACAGTGAGAAGTGGTGTTCAATTAAGTTGGACTAAAAATTTCTAGAGTTAGATTGAGGAATTTTTCACAAGGAGAGGTCATGCTGTTACAAAGCAAAAGAATTGTGAATACGTGCATTATATATCCTGATGTAGAAGAGAAGGTCCATGTACCTCAGAAGGCCTGTAGAACTCATAAGGTGCTTCAACCCAAGAAGGCCCATAGACCTTTTAGCCAAGTAATTAGAGAAGCAACCATCTAATTCCACTCCTGTTAAACATAGCGCAAGATTGAGTAGAAGATGAAAGAGCAGCACAGAGTTTTTATGAGAATGACTTTCACGTTCTTCAAGGCAATGTCATCCAAAAGAAATCTTACAACTTAATGAATTCACTATTGATTTCTTCAACAAATTCTCAAAGTTAATATTTTTAACATCTCTAATGTCTTCAGCTTAATATTTCTACTGTTTTTCATAATTTCTACTTTTTAATAACCTCTTCTTTCACAAATACCACTGTGTTCTCAGTATTAAAATATGGTTCCAGGAATAGAAATAAATTATTTTTACTGTACCAAGATAGAAATTTTAAAGTTCACTTGGCAGCAGTAGGACTCTCCAGAAGGTTTCAGCATTCTAGCTGTACTTATCTTTGATGAATTTATTTAAACTTTACTTCTTTCAGCCTTTACTGACTTTCCCATCTGGTACGGGAGGATATTCTCCTTAGTTGTCTGTATCTCTTAGTACTTATTACCATAAACAGTCCCTGTTTAATTATGGGTGTCTATATCAGACTACAAATCCTTTCCAGACAGACATACTGTACATATATTCCCCACCTAGAACAATGTTTGGTCAATGCTTGTTGATGGATACACTGGTTGCAGAGATAAGCAGCTTCCATAATTGATAAGTGGTTTCCAGAAAGACCTCATCTAGTCATCAAGCAATTGTTCTGCTAAGGTGGAATCTTAGACAGTAATATATATTTTGAAACCTATTATGTATTCACTTCTGTATTGTTCATATCAAGAAGGGGTCAGTCTCATTTATGGGGTCCTAAAATTAATTTGATTTTAAATGCTATTAAGTCATTTTTCTCTGGATAGTAGTATTATATTTTCAAACAAAAATATGCATGGAAAATCTACATAAATTTTATATACTAAATTATTTTAATATAAATAGTAAAAGTTCTATACACTTAAGAAAAGCTAACATTCACCTTAATAGCAAATTTAAACATCCAAATTTCCTGCAAAGTTGTTGGAAACTGATAAGAAAATTAGGATTCATATTCCTAGTATATAAAGAAAATAAGAAATCAAAATAAATTTTACCTTTTGTATAACATGTAATTAAGAGCCACAAGACGACTAAGTTGAGAGACAATTGTCTGAACTGTATGATGATTTCTACTATGAAAAATGTCCTCATTGAATTCTAAAAAAAATATAATGTATGTTACTACAAAGCTACAGTAATTAAGCAAGTATGATACTGATGTAAAGGTAGACAGATATATCAAAAAATTGATTTTAAAGTCTAGAAAAGAATCGTTACAGTCATGACTAATTAAATTTTGACAAGTGTGTCAAGATAACCCATGGGAAAATAATCTTTTCAACTAATGGTGCTCAGACAACACAATATCCACGTAGAAAAGAATGGAGTTGTACACTTATCTCTTTTCCTGTACAAAAATAATAAAAATGTCCCTTAGACCTAAAGGTTAAAGTCAAAACTATAAACATCTCCATGATGTTAAACAACCATTCCTTATATAAGAAAACAAAAGCCAGGTGTGGTGGCACACACTTGTAATCCTAGTACTTGGGAGGCGGAGACTGGAGGATCTGGGTTCGCCGCCAGCCTCAGCTAGTTAGTGAGGCCCTCTGCAACTTGCAACTTCGTGAGACCCGGTTTCAAAATAAAGTATAAAAACTAGGTCTGGGGGTGTAACTCAGAGGTAGAACACCCCTGGGTTCAATCCCTGGCACCAAAGGAAAAAAAAAAAGAAAACAAAACCATGAGCCAACAAGAGAAAAAGGAAGAGATAAGTAAACTTCATCAAATTAAAAATCTTCTGTGAACACAATCAAGTTGCATGAAATTCCCCAAAAATGGGAAAAAATATTTGCCAATAACCTGTGTGATGAGACTTGTTTCCAGAATAAAGATCTTTTAAAACTCATTAATAATCAGACAAACTAATTAAAAAGTGGGCAATGATTTGAGCAGGCGTGCCACAAAAGAAAATATACAAAGAGCCAAAAGCATATTAAAAGATGCTTAACATCATGATTTATTAAGGAAATGGAATCAAAACCACAATTAGTTACCATTGAAAACCCACTAGGATGGTTATAACAAAAAACATGGACAATAGCAAGTGTTGGCTACAATGTGGAGAAATGGGAACTTTGATACATGGCTGGTGGAGATTTAAAATGGTGCAGTCATTTTGGTTAACAGATTAGTAGTTCCTCAAAAAGTTAAATATAGAATGAACATATGATCCTGAAATGCCAGTGGTATATATCCAAAATAATGGACACATATGCCCACATTGAAATGTTTTAAAATGCATAGCAATCCTTCATACGAGCTAAATGTTAAAACAACCAAAGTGTTGATCAACTAATGAATGGATAAATAAAATGCAATATATCTATACAATGCAATAACATTCTGTAATAAAAATGTGAAATATTTATTTATCCATGCTACAGCCAGGATAAACTTGATGACATGATGTTAAGCGATAAAAAAAAAACAGCTACAAGTAACTTGTTATTGTATGATTCTATTCCTAGCAACAGTTCTGAAAAAAGAAACCAAGTACCATTGGAAAAAAATGGAAAAAAGCAGGCAATGTTATGATTTTAGTCCATCATAACAATAATCACTTTAAATGCAAATGATGTAAAGATACCAGTTAAAGGCAGATTAGAAAAAAGCTAGACCTAACTACATACTGTCTAAAAAGAGCTCACTTTATGTTATACAGATAGATAATGGCAAAGGACTTTTTAATTCCGGGATTTTTTTCAAATTTAAATTAAAATTCTAAAAATATACACTAAAAAATGTTTGTAGGAAAGGGTGTAATTGCAATGTATTAATGGAGTCAATGAAATAGAACTGAGTCACATTTGTTTCATCTTTTTCAACGTTTCATATTTTAGAACTAAACCACAGAGAATAATATCAGCCAACACTTATGGGACGTTTAATTTGAGATTCTACATTTCAGGACCTTCTTTGTGCCAGTTTTTTAAATTGTTGTAGTTAGGTTTTTTCTTTATTTTGCTTTCTTATTCAACATCAGATAGCTTTCTTCTTTCTTCGGTCTGAGTGATCCAAATACTTCATTTTCTGCAAAATGATTGTAAAAGGCAACAAAATGTAGTACCTAAAATATACTGTGAGAAATTTTGAATTTAAATTTCTGAATGTAAGTCATTGAGCCATTTTTCTAAAACATATCATTTAGTAGCTTTTTCTCATTTTTATGCTTTTATTAGTGCATTGTAACTATATATCATAGTAAGAAAAAGTGATACAAAAATACATGTACATAGCATTTGCTGTATTTCCTTCCACGTTCCACCCCTCCCCCCTACTTCCTCCCTGTACATTTTTTTTTTTTTTTTTT
>PVJS01025409.1:0-27865 GCA_004027185.1 Glis glis
AAAAAAAAAAAAAAAAAAAAAAAAAAAAACTAGATATGGACTGTAGTTCCTTAATAATGGATACAGTGGTGGTCTGAGGCAGCTTCCTGTTTCCAGGTACGTTACAAGTCTACAGGCAAATGCATTGCTCACTGTAAGCAAGCAGCTCAGCAGAGGAGAAGTGGGATGCGGTGTCTGGGGTTCCTCCTCCGCACCTTCCTCTGACTAACCATTTGCCTTTGAGCCCGGCACCCTTTCTGTTCTCCATCTCCGTTTTCTTTTTTGTAACATGTGAAGTTTGGATTCATTGATGCCTAAGAACTGCTTGAACTCTAAGATGCATTCCTTATGTATTCCAAAATCAGAATATTTCTATTAGAATTCAGGTTTCTGCCTTTTGATGATCAGAAACTCCTGCGACAGGGCCCCATGTTCCTGCCTGGCACGGAGCGGCTGGCTGTTTGGGTGAGCCGAGTGCCCTCTCGTTGGCCCACGTCCCTGGCACTGTTTACGGCTCTTGGCCTGCCTCATTTATTTATGTTCCCCGCCTCATGCCCAGAGGCAGTATGTTTGGGACCCCAGCTTTATGGAGTCCAATTCGGGTCAGTGAGGAGAAAACAAGTTGGTTCAGCAAAGGAAAAAGATTATAAGGGTAAAAGTGTTTAGAAATAGAAAAGATTTCACTGAGAGGCTAAACTTTCTTTGGCATTCAGATTGAAACTGACCCGGAACATTGTAGATCCCAGGATTCTTGTACAGAGTTCCAGTGGATGAAGTTTTAAGGGCCTTCCCAAGCCTGAAAGTGTGTGATTCTCTATCATTTAGGTATTTAAGAAACCTATTTCAAGCCTATAATCCCAACTTTTCAGGAGGCTGAGGCAGGAAGATCACAAGTTGGAAGCCAGCCTGGACCACTTAACAAGAGCCTGTCTCAAAATAAAAGTTTTTAAAAAGGGCTGTGGATGAAGCTCAGCACTAGAGCACTTGCCTAGTATGTGTGAGGCTCTGAGTTCAATTCTCAGTACTGGAAAAAGAAAACATTTCTCAATATTTTCAGTTCCTATTTTTTCTCCTAAGATACATACAGAAACTCTGTGGTGTATGCTGGGTCTTGCTCTCCCACGCCCAAACGACCTCACATTCCCTACTTACTCTGTATATCTCTCTGTATTTATTTATTTTGCACTAAACCCTAACTCCTCACCTGTCTCTCCCTTGGCAGACAGCTATCCAAGAGTCAGGAATCTCAGCCTCTGTTATTAAAAGCCATAATTCATTGTAAGTGTTAAATAACATTCTTGGCAGTGTAACTTAATATGGCCTGGGCAGTTCAAGACACTGAACAACTTGTTTATACATTTTCAGTCACAGAAATACATATCTGGGGGATTTGGATGGAATTCTACTTTCTTCTCCCCAGTCTTTAGGAAGAATTTGGTCATTCTCTCTCCTCATGCCTCTCTTTTTATAACTCCCCTGGCTTCTCAAGAAAGGAAGTAATTTTGTGGCCATGAAATCTGGAAAGTTCTAGAAAGAACCTGGAGCTTTATATTTTACAGTTAATTCTTGTAGTATTCAGAAAGGAATAATTATGCCTCTGTTGCAAAATCAATTTGTTTAGAAATCTGTCTCTACTTTTGAAAAGAATGAACTTAATCATTATTGCATTTATGGACATGAAACTTGGCATTATTTTAAAAAATTTGTGTTTTGACAGCTCCCCGAAAGTCTTTATCCCTAAAAGAGATACTTTGTCTTGTTTGTACTTCAAAGTGGGTCTTAATTGTTGCTGAGTAATTGACGTGGAGCTGGCTCTCTGTGTATTTGATAATGTAGGTTTGAATTAAATTTGAATTAAAATGAAATCCACATCCTATTCAGATGATCTCAGCTCTTGAAAGTTTTGTTGGTAACAAGAGAAACATGACAGGCTTGTGTCATACTGTTATTCTTTACTAAGTCACAATTGTTTAGCGTAATAATATAACCTTTACTCTTGTCTTTAACTTTGAGGAGTTCATCACTTAGCAGTTTAATTTATGGTAGCATAATTGTGCTTTTATATGGAAGTCAAATATTAATGATTATGGTTAGTTCTAGTTCTTATTTTTCTATAATAAAGCAGGAAAATTGTATTTCTTTTACTGTTTCAAATCTGTGGTCATAAATTGATTTCTATAAGTAGCCTTTATTTTTTTGCTCTGCCTATTCCATAATACACAGTGGTATTTAGAAAAAAATATTTTCACTGGAAGCAAGCATCACTTGTTCAGAAAATTAAAACTTGCACATTGGATTAATAGGTATTTTCATATTCAATGTGTGACTGTATATTTCATTTAATGGAGATTTTTTAAAGGACTTTAGAAACAATTTTGTACTAAATGTATGGCTCAATCATGTCCTTTCCGGGCAGAGACATGTGATCACTACATAGATCAGTACATGGTAAGGAGGCTTGCAGGAAATGTTTCATTTCTTAACCAGTTCAGCTTGGTATCTCTTCACAATAAATGGCTTTTTGCCTGCACAGTCTACTTATGTAGTACTTTTCTTTTTTTTTGGTACTGGGGATTGAACCTGGGGCATTCTGCCCTTCATCTATTCCCCTAGCCTTTTTATTTTCTTTTTGAAACAATCTTGGGAAGTTACTGAGGCTGGCCTCAAACCCATGATCCTCCTGTCTCAGACTTACGTACTATTGACAAGGCAAAGATTTGAAGTTTTTCATAAGTGGTGTCAATGGACATGCATACACACATTCCCCCCTTAATAATTTTTTTGTTTTCCCTGGTCCCCACTTTGTATGGAAGCTGTTCCTCTGGCTATTCTATAGTCATGAAAGGACTTAACCTATATAATAAATGCAACTTCAGATGACCCAAAGAATAGTAGAAGAGAAAAGGCGTTTCCCCCTTCATTTATCAGATGGAGGGGGTATAGGGAAGGGTGGTGGGGTAGAGGGAGAAAGAATTAGTGAAGGAGACAATTCCATTGACATTATGTACATATGTGAAATTATCAATGCCAATCTCAATAGCATGTATGTGGAAGAGGGGGTTGGCCCGGGAGCTGGGGCTGAGGGAAGCTCACCAAGTGCTGTGTGCATGTATGTCCCTATCACTCTGAACTACATTATGATGTGAGACTACAGTGCACCAATAAAACCATTTAAAATGTACACACACACACACACACACGCACGCACATATATATATATATATATAATATTTTTATTTTTATTTTAAAGAAAAGCATCTAATTATGGAAAATTTTGAAAATATATAACATTTAAAAGAGAGTAAAAGATAATGCAAACCACCCATAGCCAGGGCTGAGAATATAGCTGAGTTTTAGAGAACTTGCTGAGGTCATGGGTTCAATCCCCAGCACTACCAAAAAAAAAAAAGTAGCCAGGCATGGTGGCACACCCTTGTAATCCCAGTACTTGGGAGGCTGAGACAGGAGGATCACATCTTTGCAGCCAGCCTCAGCAATTTAGTGATGCCCTCTGCAATTTAGTGAGACCCTGTTTCAAAATAAAAGAATAAAATAGGGCTGGGAGTGTAGCTCAGAGGTAGAATGCCCTTGAGTTCCATCCCCAGTACCACACACACACACACAGAGAGAGAGAGAGAGAGAGAGAGAGAGAGAGAGAGAGAGAGAAAGAAGAGAAGAGAAGAGAAGAGAAATCCATAACCCAACTATTCACTCTATCACTGTTACTTACTCATTTTATTATATTTACTTTTACCAAACTGGGAGTGTATTACACATGGCTGCTTTTAAAATTTAATGGCACATTTGAAATTTCCTTAATGCTTCCGTGATATTCCTACTTTTCTCTCTTTTTAAATCATAATGAGTTTCAAAGTGATAGAAACATACAAGTACACTGTACTTGGCGTTTTCCCTTCGTTCTCACCAGGCTACCCACCCCTCCCCATTCTTATTAGTGACATCGCATTGGTAGTGATACTTTCCTATATAGACATAGTATTACTTGAATTGTTCCCTTCATCCGTTCTCCTTTTTGCCTTCCCCACCTCCCTCCCCTATCCACTTCCACTATATAGAGGACTAATATCTAGACTATATATATATACAAAGGACTTAAAAATTAACACTAAAAAACAAATAATTTATTTTTCTCTTACATAAATAGTACTGCAGGAAGCATCCTTATGTAGCTAAACATGGGTGCATGGCCATGATGACCTTCTTAGGTAAAGTTCCAGAACATGGGATTAGTCAAAGGCTATCTATTCGTGTGTAGCTATAGAGCAGGGGTTTTTTTGGGGGGGGGTTGATTGTTGTTTTGTTTTGTTTTGCTTTGTTGTGTTTTTTAACAGCCGGCTAGTGAAGGCTTTGGGTGCATACTCAGTGACTACTGGAGTGCTCCTTTGGAAGAGAATAACATTTGTCAGTTATTGGTGGTGGTGACAGTTCTTCTCTGCTGTGGGGTCCTGATCTCTGCTTTTCAGCAGCACTTTGCTGCAAGCTGAACTAGTTTGGCAGCTGAAGCAAGCAAGACACAGGAGGTGGAGCATCGACAGCAATGACGGCCCAGTGATAGAATCATCGGAATTATGATTGGCAAGGCCCCTGCCTGTGCTGTCACACTCTTCTGTGTCTGGGGGATGTTGGGTACAAATTGAAGCTGCAGTTAGGAGACCCAGGTTTCGGTTGTGATTCTCCTTGACTTGGCTTTACCATCAATAAGTGACTTCCCCTCTCTGGGGCTTAATTTTTCTTTCATTTAAAAGTATTCAGCAGGAGGCTCCTCAATGAGGTCTTGGTTTACATCCATGAGTGTCCACCCTGAATGCACATTGGAGTCACCAGGGGCGCTTACAAAATATGGTGCCCAAGTCCCCAATGCAGAGTCCCATGTAATCAGGCTGGTAGGGGGAGGGCTCCCAAGATGGCTGAGATGTGCAGACAGGGTTGACGGCCACTCCACTGGATGGATCTCTGTTGTTGTTGCTAAGTATTATTTAATTTACACAAAAATGTTAAAATAGGGAATAAAGTCATGTAGTTTTCCCTTCCTTTTCCAAATACAGGAAGATACACAATAAAAACTTTTCTTCCATCTCAGTCCCCACCCACCCTATTTATCTATTGTCAGTTACTCTTTTTTTCTTATTTATACCACTTCATTGTGTTTATTTATTAATTTTTAATTTTAACCAATACATTTTAATGGGGTACCATATGATATTTTGATACATGACACTGTGTAATGTTTAAATTGGGCTAAGCACGTCTATCTTCTAAAGCATCTATCTTGTGAAAACATTCAAATTTTCTTCTACCAACTCTTTGAGAGATACAGTACCCAATTGCTATCTGTAGTAACCCTACTGTGCAATAGCACACCAGAACTCCCTACTCCTGTCTAACAGTAACATCGTACTCTTTGATCAATCTTTCCCCATCCTTCCCTTCCCCTAGTCTCCCTCAAGTTCTTATATCACATGGTTCTTTATTAATTATTTAAAGAAATAGTGTTTTTTCCATTGAAGGTATCAAAATCCTACAGGGAAAAAAAGTAGTTAATTTTTTTCTCCAAGGACTGTCATGATTAAAAACTATGAGGATAGGCATGGTGGGCATTACTTTAATTGTGAATTAGTGATTTTATTTGCAATAACTGGGTTTTAGAGACCAGCAAGAAGACAAGCAGATGACAAACGCAGCGAGTACAGGAAAGCATACAATCTTCTGTGCAATCGTCAAAAGGGTATAAAAAATAAGTCCAAAGCAATTTGTCATTCTATTTAAGTCAAGTGAAATTTTATTAATATGATAGATGTTCACTATTTTGATTATAGTCTTTCAATCTTAGGAGGTTGAGGTACTCTGTTATTTTTATCAAGTAAAAAGTATTTCCATTTCAAGTGTGGTGGTTGTTATTACCCATTTGGGGAGGCAGAATGGGCTAATGGTGAAAAAGAGTGCCCCGGTACATGACTGACCTGGATTTGGGTCCAGGTACAGTCACTGGCCCAGGGAGATATGAGCAACATAGGGCTGGAGATAGACGTTTGAAGCCAGGCAGCTGGCAAGGAGGTGAAGGGCATTGGAGAGGAGCCACCAAGAACTGCACATGTTTCTGGGCAGAGAGGGTCTGGAAGCTCAGGAAGCAAGAACTTACCGAAACTTTGGAGTCCTTGCCTGTACCAGGAGCCTCAAGTATTACCCATCAGAGCTGTTGTGAAGTCTCACACTATACAATATGGTAAAGGGTTGACAGTGAGCACTTAATGACTGGGAACTATAATTACTGTCAAATGAAGCATATTCTGAATCCGATCACATCCTACCACCCCTGGCATCACCAGCTGAGTGCAAGCTATCCTCGTCTCACCTGGACTGCTCTTCTCACCTCCAGCTGACGTCCAGACTCCATCCCTGCCACCTGCAGCCCGTTCCCCAGCCAGCAGACAGAATGAACTTCTAACACTCTACACCAAAGGCAGTCGCTGCCTTGCTCAAATCTTCCAGGGTCTTCCTCTCACACATGGAACCAATTTAGAACCCTTGCTTTTGCCCAGGGGCCAAATCAGGTAGATTTGTCTACCTGTCACCCCTTCATGCTCCTGACTGCCTAGTTGCCCCACTTCTCAGGAGGGTTTTCTCTGGCCACTGTGGGGAAAAAAAAATCTGCTCCTCATCCTCTCTTATTTTCCCTTATTTTTCAGATCACTACTTAGACTTGGAATGTCATTCGTTACTTACTCCATTACTCTCTCTCTCTCTCTTCTGTGAAAGTATAAAGTCCAGGAAGGCAAGGCGCTGTCTTGCTAACAGCTGTATTCCTAGATCCTGGCAAGAAAAGGTACCCAGTACACAGGAATGAGTCGGAATGGATGGCAGAGTATGGAGCATCTGTAATTCTCAGAGGCACTACTTAAGGGATGAAATGATGACTTTATATTACACACACTCTACTTGCCTTATATTGAGGGAAGAATTTAATTTGAATGATTGCAAACTTGATTTCATGTCCTAGGCATGGCAGAGCTATTCTTGCTGGGACTGTGCTAAGGGATTCATCTACTCTAACCTAGATTTAACCCCTGATAAGGAACCTCTTGCTCAACCCTTTCCAATTGCTGACAGCAGAGAACTAGGGGAAGGAGAGTGCCTGGGGCCCTTTATCTTTTGGCTTCTCTTTAAGATGGCAGGAAGACTGGCTAGGATAGCCAGTCACTATTTCTTGAGATCTCCTATTTCATGCCAGTGTTTCTGAAGAGACCCCCATGCCTACTTCCTGGTACCTGCAACCATTGCTTCTCTGTCTGTTCTGAGGAGCACTGCTTTGAAGGTCTGCAAGGGCACTTCTTATAGATGATGGAATAGAAATGTTCTTCAGAGTCTGCTGTTATCAAACACAGAAGGAAATCTGAAAAATGTAGCTGGGCACAGTGCTGCCTGGATGAACTTCCTGGGATTTGGGCATCTGGTAGACCTCAAGGGGCCCTGAGTGTTACTAGAAGGAACTCTTTTTTTTTTTTTTTGGTACTGGGGATTGAACCCAGGGGCATTCTACCTCCGAGCTACACCCCCAGCCCTATTTTTTATTTATTTATTTATTATTTATTTATTTATTTATTTAGCAGTACTGGGGATTGAACCCAGGGGCATTCTACCTCCGAGCTACACCCCCAGCCCTATTTTTTATTCTTTATTTTGAAACAGGGTCTCACTGAGTTGCAGAGGGCCTCTCTAGCTGAGGCTGGTCATGAACCGTGATCCTCCAGTCTCAGCCTCCCAAGTACTGGGATTACAAGCGTGCGCCACCACGCCCACTAGAAGGAACTCTTAATTGGTTGATTATAAACACTACCTACATATATGTATCTATTAACCTGACACTGTATGCAAACACTGCTTCATTACAGAAGAATTTAAAGTCAGTGGGGCAGGAAGAAGGCTGTCAGGATTCTTCCAAATGAAGGAAACAGCAAATGACAAATGACCGGCAAGATATGTTGGATTGTGACCTTTGGGGCAATAAGAGAACTATGAGAGAAAACTCAAGCTATCTGCTTAAGTAAAAATGAGAAAAGTGGCATCAGTAAAAGCAATTTTTTGTTAAAGTAATTGAAGTTCATTGTAGAATCAATTTAATCTCTGTGTATTTGCATGACTCTACTTTTAATTTAATTTAATTTAATTTATTTATTTTTGTGTGGTCCTGAGTATGTAACCCAGGGGCATTCTACCTCTGAGCTATACCCCCAGTCCTATTTTACTTTTTTTAAATTTTGAAACAGGGTCTTGCTAAGTTGCTGAAGCCCTTGCTGAGTTACTGAGGCTAGCCTGAAACCTGTGATCCTCCTGTCTCAGCCTCCCAAGTAATGGGATTACAAGCGTGTACCACCATGCGTGGCTATGCCTCTACTTGTTAGCTCTGAAGAAGTGTATGCACAAATCATCTGAAGCAATGAAATGAAATCCTTGTCATTTAAATAGTTCAACAGATACTATCATATATGGTATCATTACTTTGATGGTCTCCCTTCCATACATATATGCATTATGTAAAACTGGTTGTTTTCTTGGATTTAATTCTCCCGCTGTCACTCCGGCTAGACCCTCAGCTTCCTGAATAATGTTTTGTGCCCCCAGCCTCTGTACACTGATAACCAGCACAGGGTTCTCAAGTGAGTCTCTATCTGTGGTGATATTAGCTAATTGTTCTGATTAATCATGATCTGTCTTGATGCCTTTCACCTAGTGGGAGGCACCTGCCTTTCACACCAAGTGTTTAAAGAAAGTAATCAACATTTATGACACTCACCTGGCAACAGGAGACCCACAGAGAGGTAAATGTCCCTCTCACAGAGATCTGCTCAGAGAAGGCAGGAAGTGAGGCTTGATCTGAAACAAGTTTTATAGTCATTAGTCCCTTTCATCCTCTTGACCTTTGCCACTATCTCAAAAACCTCTTCACTCAATTAAAACTCAATTCTTTCAAATGAGAAAGTCCTGTTCTTTTTAATAGACCTAAATGGCTCTTGTAATTTGGCTTCCTACTATCAAAAGCTAATCAACTTTCTCTCTTCTTTTCTATTGAAATGCTATATTAAGTAGTAGCTTTTTACTCATCAAAAGCCTTTTGTGTTTAAGTTTATTAATTTAGTCATCGTGTGAAAAATATGGAGAGAAAA
This sequence comes from Glis glis, assembly GCA_004027185.1. Classification (NCBI taxonomy): domain Eukaryota; kingdom Metazoa; phylum Chordata; class Mammalia; order Rodentia; family Gliridae; genus Glis; species Glis glis. The sequence goes on from PVJS01025409.1 coordinate 9,162, forward strand.
GGGCTATTTTCTTTAGTGAAGCTGATTAGAATTCATTTGAAGCCATGGCCTAACCATGGACCCGCTCAACACTTTTATATTTAGTCTTTGAAAAGTTGGCACCTAATTACCATGGTACAGTTTGTGAATTCCAGAATGAGTGGTGTTTTGGTATTAAAATGAAATGTGTGAGTAGGTTAAGATATTGGAACAGTGCATGCTGTCACTGTTATGTTAAAACAATTGTGGCTCATTGATTCATGCAAATAATTCTGCTGGGTTTCCTGTTTTCAATTTATCACATTTACCCCCTAGAACAATTTACATAAGAAAACAGAGAAACACACAGCTCACACTTTGGCCCTTGATTGATTGTAACTGAAATGGACCGTTGCTTTGCAAAGGAACAATAGCTCTGAAATAAACTATTACCTCGCCTGCATGGTTCGGTGACCGCCATATTGATAAAAGAAATGTGTTGTTGTTAGCCAGTTATGGTGGTGCACGCCTGTAATCCCAGTGCTTGGGAGGCTGGGACAGGAGAATCACAGGTTTGAGATCAGCCTCAACAAATTAGTGCGGCCCCCAGCAATTTAGCAATACCCTGTTTCAAAATAAGACATAAAAATAGGTCTGGGGGAGTGGCTCAGGGTTAGGCCCCTGGGTTCAATTCCCAGCATCACAAAAAAAAGAAAAAATGTTGTCAGGCAAGGAGACTGACTGGGGGTTCAGTGTCCCTGAGAATTCATTCATTCATTCTACTGCCATCATATGATTCTGGGTGAGTCTCCGTTGCAAATTCCATACATCTTTTTCAAAGAATAGGAATTCTTTGAAAGACTAGGAGAGAATGGCCACTCATTCTGAACACACAGGCTTAAGGCCCTGTGTTCCTTGTCTTCCATACCTCACTCCTTTGGCAGCCAAACTGCCCAAAGTCCCAGACAGATAAAAGTAAAACTGAGCCGGGCGTGGTGGTGCACGCTTATAATCCCAGTACTTTGGGAGGTGGAGACCGGAGGATCCGGGTTCATGGCCAGCCTCAGCGCTTTCTCTCTCTCTCTCTCTCTCTCTCTCTCTCTCCCCTTAGTGAGGCCCTCCGCAACTTCGTGAGACCCGGTTTCAAAATAAAGTATAAAAAATAGGGCCGGGGGCATAGCATGGAGGTAGAACGCCCCTGGGTTCAATCCCCGGTACCGCAAAAAAAAAAAAAGTAAAACTGAGATTGTAATCCAGAGTTATGTAAATTTCAACTGTATTGTGAGATGTGTAGGGTTTTAAAAATTTAATTACTACTCATCTATATGTTTTAGTGCATTTTTATGAAGAAAAAATAGTCCTAAAGTTAATAGCTATCTGGAAATATCATTTGCCACAAAAATCAGGCAGCTTAATATTTTGCCATTGTAATTAGATTGCTTGTATATTTGCAGCAGTGTGATTCTTTTTGTTGCACAAGAAACATTTCTTATTGGTATAAGGTACAAATTATTTATAAGGTATAAATTATTGTGAATTTAATTATCCCACAAGTCAAACCTTGCCTCATCTGGATGTGGCAATGTCTTTCATATATTATAATCCTTGTCTGTACATTTTTCTTAAAGAATCGTTACAGTGTTCATAGAATGACTTTATTCACATTAGTAAAAAGAAATGATGATGTTCTTAGAGAATTGAGTCACATTCCTTCTTGCTAATATTCCTAAAGTAAAAAGGTCTATGCAAGTTTAAACCACTAAATGTTAATTTTAGTTTTATAAATAAGTCATTCTCTTTAGATTTCTCCTACTGTGGTTTTCCTAACTTTGTAGATGACTGAGTATATGCCAATCAACCTCAAATTCCATTTATCTGAAAAATATTATTTCAAGGTCAAAATAAGAGTGACACTGTTAGTTATTATGAGAATTAAAATAAGTTTATATACATGTATATAAAGTACATAGTTTAGAATTTTAATTGAGCTTGGATAATGGCTGATTCATGTAATCCCAGAACAGTTTTACTTGCTCATTAAATTGCTGCAGCCTTGATTTTAAATACGATTTTTTAAATTGCATTTGTGATTCCTCATGCTCAGTAATTCATTTGTCTATTTTTAGTGTTCCCTTTTGTTGCTTATTTTAACATAAATCCTAGTACTTGCACTTGTAAGATTCTTGTTAGAAAGCATTAGTATTCCATAATTTTTCCCCTGTGAATATACACGTTACTGTTTTGCCTTATGCACACATCTCCTCTGTTGCCATATGCCAAAAAGTCCATCAAAATATGCATTTATGCCCTGACTTTAGGTCAATGAATTTTTAATGTTTTTCTGTCTGTAGCATCAAAATTACCCATCTATTACTCATATTATTTTTAAATTAACCAGAAAATAAAACCAGATTTTTATTGACAGGAAAGATTTTAGAGATCATCAAGTTTAACCACTTACTTTATTTTATTGATTAAAAATATGAATTACTTATTTTATTCGACTAGTAAAAAAACACAAATCCCCAAAACCTCATTGCCTCATTGAAGATTACACAGCAGATGAAATGTAGAGTTGAAAGGAAAACTCACTTGGATGTTACCTGTGAAAGGTTTGAAGCACTTCCTCTGACCAATGTTTCTCAACCTTACCACTGCTGACATGTTCAGTCTAATGATCCTGTGTTGCCCTGTACAGTGTAGATTTTGTAAGGGCTGGTTAAATCCTATGTTGCCCTATACAGTGTAGATTTTATGAAGGCTGGTTAATTTCCCACCTGATCTTACTCCTAGGACACGGGCCTTCATGTGGTTTACCAGATACCTCTCTCCTTGATGCATCCTGGACAGCAGTCTCTGTCCCCTAGTATGCTGGGATCACTAAGATCACTGATTCACTTTTCAGCCTCTTAGCAGTCACCTGCTTATTGGGTTCAAGGCATCTTACTCTGATAATGAGCAGCATAGGAGTCATCAAATGTCTAGAGAGGAAATTGCATGCAGAATGTTCGTACTACTCTTTTATTCCCTTTTATCCTAGTCCTTGGTTTCTCATGTCCTGGCATCTTTGGTAGCCCCGAAATCCAATTTTTTTTTCTCCCTAGACAGATAAGATTTCAGCAAGCCCCAAGCTGCTGCTGTTTGGTCACTGAGTTTGTAGACCCAAATGATCAAATTCCCTGAGGCAAAAGCACAGCAGCAATTGCAAGGCTCACCTCAGTGTGTTTTCCTTCTTTCTAGAATTTCGGTCCCCTCATGTCTTTGTGGCTCTCATGATTGTAAATAGTTATTTGTTTGATTTTTAAAATTCACCTTCTATTGTTGTTCATGGGAAGGTTATTCTGATATAAGATGCTTTGTTATAGGTGGAAGAAGTCAGCCTATTTACTTTTTTTTTTTTTTTTTTTGCGGTACCGGGGATTGAACGCAGAGGCGTTCTACCTCCGTGCTACGCCCCCGGCCCTATTTTTTATGCTTTATTTTGAAACTAGGTCTCACGAGGTTTCGGAGGGCCTCACTAAGGAGAGAGAGAGAGAGACAGAGAGAGACAGAGCGAGAGCTGAGGCTGGCCACGAACCCGGATCCTCCGGTCTCCGCCTCCCAAAGTACTGGGATTACAAGTGTGCGCCACCACGCCCGGCACCTATTTACTTTTGCTTATGTATCTCTGTGTTCCTAGGATTGCACAGGATCTATCATATGTAGTTATGCCTTCAAGATGCATCTTAAGTGCTACCTCTTTTCTGAAGAATTCCTTATGATCCATCTAGACATTAACTGTTCCTTATTTGCTCTCCAGTCGGCTTTTTCTGTACTTGTTTTAAAGCATCTATCATATTTTCACATGAATCTTATATTTGTATATATTGCTCATTGCCCATTTTATATATATAAATGTGAGGGGGTACTAGGGATTGAACCCAGGCGCATTCTATCTCTGAGCTATAATCCCAGTTCTTTTCATTTTTTATTTTGAAACAGGGTCTTGCTAAGTTGCTGAGGGTCTTGCTAAGTTGCTGAGGCTAGCCTTATTAGATTTAAAATTACTCAAGGGCAGGATAATTCCTCATTTATCCTTGATTCTTTTCTACCACCTACTGCAAAGAATAGGACTCTACACAAAGCAGATACTCAGAACATGTATTGTAGAATTTAAATGATTGTAGGATTCTAGCTATATATGTACAACAGGTAGTGTACTTCGTTCCAAGTTTGCCACTAGAATTTATACCATACAAAATGTTGGTGCAATGGGAAAAAGAGATCATGGCAATGGTACTGTGTTATCTGGAATTAAATTGGATTGGGCATTAATAGAAAAACAACCCTACTCAGTTAATTGTTTATTCCTAATTATATTTTATGAAATTAATATCACTCCCATTCATTCACTATTATGTATCTCACATTGTACAATGAGCTTTCACATAGATTATTTCACATTATCATCTCAGAAACCCGGAGTTAAGGTTGTTATTCCAACTTTAATCAACATGCTCCAAATCACATACTTAGTTTAGTGGAAGAATTGGAACTGAAGCTCCAGTGGAAATCCAGAGCCTGAGCCACAGTGGTTAATGCTGCAATTAACTGTGAAGAAAGCAAGTCATAGCCGGGCGTGGTGGCGCACGCTTGTAATCCCAGTACTTTGGGAGGCAGAGACCGGAGGATCCGGGTTCGCGGCCAGCCTCAGCACTTGCTCGCTCGCTCTCTCTCTCTCTCTACCTAATGAGGCCCTCCGCAACTTCGTGAGACCCGGTTTCAAAATAAAGTATAAAAAAAATAGGGCCAGGGGCGTAGCGCAGAGGTAGAACGCCCCTGGGTTCAATCCCTGGTACCGCAAAAAAAAAAAAAAAAGAAAGAAAGTCAGTAAAGTTGCTTCCAAGGACATACACAGATATTTATTTAGCTTGTTTTATAAATCCACTGAATCTCGTGCAAAACTTTTAACATACAAAGCCTGGAGTTTAACTTTCAAATGGAAACAAATATGGTACTTATTGAATTTCACTGAATCTTAAATGCCACTGATTTTAAGATGTAATGTTGCATGTATATGGAAAAAAATGATGTCACAACTTTGATGTCCCTAGTTTTGATTGTAAGAAGCATCCCAATTTCAGCAATGTTAAAGTTTTTAAAAAATATACTTAGAATTAGTAAAATACAGTATAAGTTCATTGTGGGAATGTCATGGCATAATGTATGTAAACCACTTAGCATAGAAACTGGCACATGGGCAGTGCTAAATAAATTTTTAATAAGTGTAGAATTATAAAATATCAATGATGCAGCCACCACACCTGTAGTCCCAGTACTTGGGAGGCTGAGACAGGAGGATCACAAGTTCAAGGACAACCTTAGCAATGTAGAGAGACTCCAAACAAAAAAAAAAATAAAATGGCTGGGGATATAACTTGAAGGTAATACACCTCTGGGTTCAATCCCCAGTACGATAGACAGACAGACAGATGGATGGATGGATGGACGGACGATGTACTGGTACATAATCTAAGAAGCCCTGTGTAGCTAACACTGGAAAGAAATGGAATTTATTGAAATAAAATACAATACTAAGCTAGAAAGAAAATTAAGAGAACAATTAAGTGCATGCTAGTACCAACTAGATCATGTAAGAACTAACCCTTCCAGTCGGAAGAGCTGTGAAGAAGGCTTCTCTACCCCCCAGTTGTATTCCAACGTGCCCCTCTAGGTTGGAAGCAGCCATGGGTGCTGCAGCGATGCGAGCTGTATTTGGAGAGAGTGCTTTCACAGATTCCTGCCCGAAGGAGAGGCTGAGAAGGGAACTGCAACGTCCCACTGTGAGAGTATCAGTGGGGTCTGGGAACTGGAGCAAGTTAATACAATGCGAACCCTGTGGATTGCAATAGAAATTCATGTATTGGGATTTGTCAAAAGAAAACCAGGAGATCTGAAAAAAAAAAAAACCACCACCATGTAATGGCATCTTAACAACCGGACAAAGAAATAGATAAGTATCCCATTTGAATGGTTGCATTATTAGTTTGTTAAAATGATTTGATCTTTTCTAGTTTTCTTGGAAGTTATATGGAAAGGAGGGTAGTGTACTATGCAGATAAAATCTACTTTCCATGGAGTCTAAACAGTATGAGAATATTGTCAGAAGATGACATAAGGGTTTCAGGACCATGTGCATATGTTGTTATTGCCACCTGAGCACCATTATGTACAAAAGGAAAGGAAACCACCGGAATTTACTGTGGGTCAAGTCATTCTTTAAATCGTGGGGTTCTTGTGAGAAGTAAATGGGTTAATATATGTGAAACACATATATCTATATAATAAGTGCTCTTAAAGCATTTGCTAATAAAGCAAAGTAATACGTGGTGCTAGCATTCACACCTCCAAAGCTTTCCCCCTATAATATCACTGTGTAACGCCTAGTATTATGATGCTACGCAGCTCACATTAAATGGACATCACCCTTGATTTCTAGCAACTTTAGGATGTAAAATAGACACAATAACAGTTTTATTGTGTTTATATTTATGCTCAGTTTGAGCATTGCCCTTACAATCTCTTAATCTTTAATATGTTCCAGATAAAAGAATAGTCGTTAAAAGATCATACTCTGGGATTACACAAATATAGCAATCTATATTTGACATAATGTTTCCCTCTTCTGGATTCTCTCCGGTCCTTGTGGTCGTTCTTCATAGATGGAAAAACTAGAGAAGAAACTGAAGCTCACAGAGTATGAATCTTAGCTTTGCTAAATCAGTGAGGACTCAAACTCACATCTTCTCTCTCCCAATTCAGAAGTGTTATTTACTATGTGTACATATTTGCATAATGGTTGTTAGTTGAGCACCTATTATGTGCCAGGGGTATGAAATCCTAGCTATACAGAGTTAGCTACACACCACTGCTTTTCCTAAAGAAGATTGCTATCCAGCAGGGAAGAGGAGCAACTAACAAGAAGGGCGTAGTCAGCGTGAACCGTGTGCTGCTGGGACACCCAGAAATGCTGAAATGGCCTCAAGACTTGAGAGAGGCTTTGCAGATGTGGGGACACTGGAAAATAATCAAAGTCATGAAAGAAGTAGAAGATGGGAACACTCTGGGCAAAGGGAACAGCTTGATTGTTGAAGGAAGTTGATTGGGCTAGAGTGGCAGGTTGATGGGTTATGTGGTGAGGTGAGACTGAAAAATGGGTTGAGAGGACAGGGTAGGGGGGTTGAGCCTTTTCCTCTAGGTGATGGGAAACCAATAAGGGTTTTAATCATTAGTAGTAGTAGTAGTAGTAGTAGTAGTAGTAGTAGTAGTATTTTGTGGTACTGGAGATTGAACCCAGGGGCGTTTTACCTCTGAGCTATACCCCCAGCCCTATTTTATTTTTTTTAAAAACAAGGTCTCACTAACATGCTGAGGCTGGCCTTGAACCTATGATTCTCCTGTCTCAAACTCCCAGTAAAGGTTTTAAAGCAAGTGCTGTCAGAGCTGTTTCAGGAAGTAGCTGTGCCAAGAGTACTGAGCACAGAGGACACAGGAGTTAGGAATACTCACTAGGGAGCTGATAGCAATAGTCTATAGATTTCGGGAATGATTTACAGATATCGATATCTGAATATGAGAGTGAACAGAAAGATAATTTTTGGATGAGTGAATGTTGGATGATGACATTATTTTTAAAAAGAATACAAGAAGCCGGGCGTGGTGGCACACGTTTGTAATCCCAGTACTTGGGAGGCTGAGACCGGAGGGTCCGGGTTCGCGGCCAGCTTCAGCTACTTAGTGAGGCCTCTGCAACTTAGTGAGACCCGGTTTCAAAATAAAGAATAAAAAATAGGGCTTGGGGTGTAGCTCGGAGGTAGAATGCCCCTGGGTTCAATCCTCGGTACCGCAAAAAAAAAAAAAAAGAATACAAGAAAATAGAAGTTTAAAAGGAAGTTGTGGATTCAGTGTTGGGAATTTTGAATTTGGGGTTGCTGGAGCTGCACACATGGGTGCTGGCATTGTGAACCTCATCCTGATCATGGAAACTCTGAGGATAAAAGGGACAAATCTAGAAGGAAGTGCAAGCTGAGGAAAGAGACCCCGGGGAGGAAACAGCATTTAGGGAATGGTAGCAAAAAATGAACTTCTTAGTTAGAGGAAACCTAAAATTAAGGAAACTGAGGAGTGAGGGAATTTCATTTAAAAAGGCAGATTACAATGGTTGGTGCTGCTAAGAGGTCAAGAGGCTGAGACTATCAGATTTAGCATGTAATGGTGTACAGTCAGGAGCTGCTTAATCATGGGGATGCATTCTGAGAAACGTGTCATCGGATGATTTCATTATAGTACAAATGTCATCAACTGCACTTATACAAATCCAGATGGTAGGTCCTACTGCTCACCTATGCTCACCTAGAATAAAGGGTAGAGCCTATTATTTCTAGGCCACAAACCTGTGCAGCCTGTTACTACACTGAGTACTGGAGGCAATTTTACTGCAGTAAGGGTGGATTTGTGTATCTAAATATATCTAACCATAGAAAAGGTACTAAAAATATGATATGAAAGATAAAACCGTGGTGCACCTCTGCAGGGCACGTGCCATGAATGGAGCTCGCAGGACCGGCAGTTGCCCTGGGCGAGTCAGTGGGTGATGGGCAGTGAGTGTGAGGGCCTGGAGCGTTCCCATACACTGCTGCAGACTTTATAAACACTCTACAATTAGGCTGCTCTAAATTTTATTTAAAAAATTATTTCTTCAAAAACAAATTAACCTTAGCTTAACTGTATCTCTTTTACTTTATATACTTTTTAAGTTTTTAAAAATTTTTGACTCTTTGGCAGTAAACCTAGGTTACAACATAAATGCATTGTACAGCTCTAGAAAAAGTTTCTTTGTATCATCAGACTGTAAGCACTTTTGTATTTAAAATTTCTTAAACCTTTTTTGTGTGTGTGAAAAATGAAAACACAGACACACACATTAGCCTAAGTCCACACAGGATTAGCATCATCCATACCACTGTCTTCCACCTCCACGTGGTGTCCCACTGGAGGGTCTTAGGGGCGGTGACATGTATGGAGATGTCACCTCCTTTGATAACAATGTCTTCTTTGAAATGCCTCCAGGGAGACCTGTCTGATGCTATTATATATATATAGATACATAAATACATACCGGCAACATAGTCATTTATCATTATCAAGTATTATATACTGTACATAATTGTTTGTGCTATACCTTTATATGACTGGCAGTGCAGTATTTTGTTTACACCAGGATCAACACAAACATGTGAGTAATATGTTGTGTTTCCACTGCTATGACATCATAGGCAATAGAGTTTTGTTGTTTTTTTTTTTGGCTCCATTGTAATCTTGTAGAACCACTGTCATACCCGGGATCTATTGTTGACCAAGATGTTATTATGCAGTGCATGACTGTATTTGGACTAGAGCACAAAAGATGGCCAACGTTCCATCTAGTCATCATGCTGGCCTTTAGTTTGTAAGTGTTCTGTATGTTTTTGTAAGGGCAAATAATAATATTTGGTAAATAGACCAAGTTGGAGAAATCCTTTAGCTCACAAAACCATCGCCAGAGGTCTGTCCTGTTCCTGCTTCTCTGTGGGTATGAGTTAGGTACTGGCATTGCTAGTTCTGACATTTAACTCTTTAGAAAGAATTTTAGAAGTCAGGTGTGGTGGCGCATACCTGTTGGGAGGCTGAGACAGGAGGATTGCACATTTGAGGCCAGCCTCAGCAATCTAGTGGGACCCTGTTTCAAAATTTAATTTTTATTTTAGAAAGGGCTTGGGGTGTAGCTTGGAGGTAGAGTGCCCTTGGTTTCAATCCCTAGTACCAAAAAAAAAAAAAAAGGATTTTAGGAATGGTTTGTTGTACAGAATATATGGAACTTAGAGGTCTGTCTAAATTTCACTTAATCTCCTTAACCGATAGACATACAGGATAGAGATGATAAAAATGAGGACAAAACATAGCCATCATATTAAACCATATTAATATTTGGATGTCACATTAAATTCAATCATGGTGAGAATGAACAACAGAGGCTGCAATTGGGGTATGAGGTAGGTGAGTGAGTGTGTGTGTGTGTGTGTAAGACAGACAGACGCATCACCATAATGGTATTGGAACTGCCTGAATTTCTATGTAGACCTTACTTAGAATGACTTTAACTTAGACATCCTTCCCAAACTTACAACTGTATTAAACCAGTGCTTTAGAATCTTCACTTTTTGAAGGATCACCATTGTGTATGCCATTGCAAAAATACTGGCCTGTCAGTTAACAGCATTATTTTTTGGCAAAGCCAGGTCGACAGTTTGGGCTCTTCTTCTGACTGCAACCAGTCTGGATTTGGAACATTGAAAGGGGTCCTCAGTTGCTATTATTATACACCATATCATTTGTTGGAAGCTTCAGAGAAGGGGAGTCAATTATTTACACAGCCTTATGGATGAAAGTATCTAAAGGTAAAATCTGTCATTGGAGCCTGGAATCTTCCAGTTAACTCCTTTCCTAAAGAATGCAAGCATTTCATAGTTCCTCTGCGGCCAGCTTCTCCCCAGCTCTGATGCATTAGCATTATTGGATATGATTCAAAATGGATAAAAGAAGCAGGTTTCTGTACCAAGAGTTTTGCCGAGCAGTGTTGTTAAAGCAGTTGGGAAGACATCTCTTGTGGTGTGCGTGGTACCCATGTAGCATGGAGGAGCAGAAACCTTGAGTCTTTGCCGCTGACCTCTGACTTGCATTGCAGGCATCTCTAATTGCCCCTTGGCACTCTGAGCAGACTCTATCCAACATTCTCCACTGGGCCTGGGGGTGAGCCAATTAGGTGATGTGCACAAACCAAGAAAACATGCCCTTTACTCCTTCCCCTTCGGCCCCCTAAACCTCATCACCTCTTGCTCACTTTACAATCCCTGATCAGAACGCACCATCTCCATTAATTATTTCTCTAATGCACTGTAACCTTGTTCCATTAATATGGGTTGACTCAGAATTGAAGTAAGGCTGCCTTTTCCCCTGCAGCCTTATTGCCTTTTCCTTTAATAAAAATGAAATGGGCACTCCCAGGCCATTGTGTTTGGAATTCTGTGTAAGTGGAATGATCCTAAGACCTAAAGGAACAGAACTTGACATCTCAAACTTGCACGCTAGTGTTTCTGAGATTCCCCACAAATAGATCAGTTCAATTACATTTCCACCTGTCTCATGAACTTTTTATAGCAATTGTTTTTTTAACCACAGTTCAAGAAATAAATTTAGTAGGTTATATAACAAGTTTTACGTAATGAAGTAGCCTGGTGTGATGGCGCATGCCTGTAATTCCAGTACGTGGAAGGCTAAGACAGGAGGATCACAGGTTCAAGGCCAGCCACAGCAACATAGCAAGGCCCTCAGCAACTTAGTGAAGCCCTGTTTCAAAATACATAAAATAGGGCTGACAATCCCCACTGACAAAAAAAAAAAAAAAAGAAGTAGAGAAAACTATGACAATTCACTGTGTGTGATATGGGCAGCTATTGTTTTGTAAAACTTGTTTCATTACATACCCACATACATGTGTGTTAAGTCACAAAGGATTTAAAAGCACAGTCTTAGATGATAATATTCCAGTGAATCATGGTGGAGTTTATTCTATAAAAATTCCCAGCCAGGTGTGGTAGCGCACATCTCTAATCCCAGTACTTGGGAGGCTGAGACAGGAGGATCGCAGGTTCAAGGACAGCCTCAGCAAATAGTGAGTCTCTCATCAATCTAGTGAGACCCTATTTCCAAATAAGAAATAAAATAGGGCTGGGTTGTAGTTCAGAGGAAGAATGCCCTTGGGTTCAATCTCCAGTACTACAAACACCAAAAAAATTCTCATAATGACAAGCACTACAACCATGAGTAACCCTCTTGTTACCCAGCAGGTACATAGCAGGCTAATACATACTACTGCCAGAATGTTTGCTAATGGAAGCTTTTTTAGCCTTTATTTTTATTATTGTTTATTATTTCTTTTTCTAGCCCACTGGAGCTATAAGTAAAGGGTAGGTTAAGGAGGAGGGTCTTCACCCCTTGGAATGCCAGTCTTTTCTGACATGAAGCCAGGGAGATCCACAACACCTTCCCTCAATTGTGCAGGCTGAAGCTCTTAGAGTTTTTATCGGAAGTAGAGAGCTGCGTATTCACATGGGAAAAGGTCTCCTACAATTTTCTCTCCCATGTGCCAATGCGCACTGTCTGAAGCAGTAGGAGTACAGCTGATGGAGCCAACGCAGTTAAGGGACCGGGCCAGACTTCTACCTCCAAATCTCAGTAGATGACGAGACAAAGGTATTGTAATGGGTGTTTTCATTTTGAATGCATCTGAGAAATGGAAGTGGGCGAGGATATGACAGGGCTCGTGGGACCATGACCACCCAAGCCACTCCGGGCTCCCTATGAGTAATGTCTAGCGAAGGACCACTGTAGTAGCACTGGGACCATACTCCAACCATCTGCAGTCATTTTTCTTTGTTGTTGTTGTTTTGCTTTAACGTACTTTTATTGGTGCGTCGTAGTCATGCATCATAATGAGCTTCCTAGTGATAGGAACATACATGCACACAGCACTTGATGTGTTGCCCTCACAATCCCACCTCGCTGCCTCCCCCTCCCCGTACATGTTATTGAGATTGGTGCTGATAACTTTATATGTGTACATAGCATTTTTTTAACTGTTTCCTTCATCAAGTCTGCTTTTTCCTTTTTCCTTTTGTTTATTTAGTTTTTAGGTTATTTAAAACAACTGCTTAGAAAACCATGAGCAGTTCTTCCTATGGTATACGTTAAAATCTCCACCATACTGAGTATAAAGGCTCTTCCTTGTGAGTTACCTTCAGGCCTCTGAGGCGCACCTGTGGGTTCACCTGTCAGTGCAGTCACTGTGCTGATGCCCGGTGGGGCCAGGAAAGCTGGACCGCCTGTGGAGTGTGGTTCCTGGACAGGGTTGTTCTTGCCTGTGAATACTAGTGCTTACCTAAGAGTTTTGCAACTACAGAGTGAAGGTTCATGATCTGCTTCAGTTTTAAGATAAGAACTGCAAACCTACAGCTCCTCCAAGCATCACAGAGAAGGTGAAAGGTGACTGACTATTTGTGCTGAAATGTTAAAGACCTTTAGTAATTAAAGCATTGGATCAGGGAGCAATTATCTAGTATGTAGACAGTTATTGCTCTTCCCTCTTATCCCTAACATCCCAGGTCCTTTGGCCTTTCTAATTTTTTAGAGGGAGAACTAAGCAGAAAAATTCTCATCAATATTTTTTTCTTCTTGCTAACAGCATGGGTATAGTGTGGTGGAGAAATGATATGAAGAGAAGACTAAAATGTGGTTTTCCAATGTGCCTTCTGTGGATACACTTGAAAGCTGATCATAAATATGTCTGTTTCCCTAACATGTATCTTCGTGCAGTGGTCTCAACAGATGAATCCTAGGTTATTTTTTGCTGAGGCTGAGTAAATGTCCAGTAGGGAAAAGGTGCAATGGACTTAGGTTCCTGTATTGACTTTGCCTTCTAATGGATCAGTCCACAAAATGAAGGTCTGGACATTCCCAGTGCCATTATTTATTTAATAGTAGATACACAGTATTTGCGATCTAGTATATTTGGTTTTATTGTCACTTTGGCTTTGGTGGAAGAAATAATATTATTCCTTTCCATTAGTGAAAGGATTTCAGAACCCTTTCCAGAATTGCATCCCCAATTGGAGATAAGAGTTTCTTATTTTGTTCTTCATATATATATATATATATATATATATATATATATATATATATATTTAATTCCTTCTGGAAATTACTGCCTTTCTTGAGAAAGTCTTGAAAAAAATTGAGGATGTTGATAAGTGTATAGACTAGAAGGTAATTAGCACACTATAGAGTTTTGTAAACAGCATTTGAGTTAAAAAGTAAAATTCAGAGATCAGGTGAGTATTCCTACCCCTTCAATTCTAGCGTATATTGATTTTAATCTTTATTCCATAAAAGTTTAAATACTTCTCCAAGACTTTTTGAGCTTTCTAGGGGGCTTATATTGTCATGGTTATTGTTAGACCTCATTGATGTCTCTTTCCTACTGCATTGACCCAAACCTAATTAGGTTTCAGATGCAGGCATGCAAACACTCCAGAACAAAGACCCTACTAACACACACATGCACACGCACGCACGCAAACACGCACGCACACACACACTCACAGTCTTGTTTTATGGAAAGCCTTAGGGGTCACATCATATACCATGTGGCTCAATGTTGTGCTTAAGATACTTTTATTATTCTTAAGAGTTTTCTTACTTTTATACTTTTATTGGTGCATTGTAATTATACATCATAGTGAGGTTCAAAATGATGCAAACATATATGCACACAGCACTTGGTGTTCAGACCCCACCCCACTACCCCCAACCCCTGTACATGTTAGTGAGATTGGTAGTGACCAATATAGGAACTTAGAATTATTTGAACTGTTTCCTTCATCAAGGGATTTACTTTAACACTGGTGATAGGGGTGGCATGGCCTGTTCCTCGTCATCATGGAGATCACTCCCTGCCCTAACTCCATGTTCAAACTGGCATCTCTACTCTCTGATTTCTCCCTCCGCCTCAATGAAATTGATTTTGCCTCCAAAGTTAATCTCTTCTCGCCCTTTCACTTTTTCACCTGGTTTTTCAACACACTTCTCAGGAGCCTCCTTCCCTTCAATTTTGGGGTGAAGTTCCCACGGTGACTGAGCAAGACTTTGATCTCTGGTCACCAGAAGTGTCTGTTGGACCTTACCACATGCACAGTCCAATCTTACACTGCCCTTGGCTCTTCTCTGTCTTCTGTTTCTGCTCCAGCCGCCTGCTCCAGAATCATAACCCTCCTCTTATGTTATAGAACAGTCCTCCCTCTCCCTGAAGCTTTGGAAGCAATGTATGCTCTGTTCTTGAGTTCTCTCCTTTTCTGTCCCAACTGAAGGCAGAGTGATTCTAGCACCAGCTCTCTGGAAAGTAACTTTTTCACCTGATTGTTACCAGCAATAATGTGAAGTGTGAACATCATACAAAGTCATATTAAAGTTATAAATAATAAGCATTAGGATTAATCTTCAGGATAACTGTATAAAAGGGCCAAAAATAATGAGATGGGGACAGATAGAAAAATCCCTAAGCAATCATATTCCAGGAAAAAATGCGCACTAGATTTAGGTAATTATAGAATAGATTTTTAGAGGAAACCGAAAGAGCTTCATGCTTGTGATTGTTAAAAACAACTGGAAAAATAATTAGACACGCTTTAGGACCATTCTGTATTGACTGAGGTAAGTGGGTCAAAAGCCCAATAAAACTTTCCAACGTTTCTAACCTTGACTTTCAAGTCCACCCAGTCCTTGTGCAATGAGGAAGGAAAACACAAATCAAACTGCTCTCTGCTATTAGGAAGGACGCAGCGTAACAAAATGTTTAAGAACAGCAGCTTTGGAAGAAGACACATCTGAGATAGCTATTTTTGTTTTCATTATTCGGGCAGCAAATGAGGAGAGTTAAGCCTAGGTATGTACCATCCAGCCAGAATGTGGGTGTTGGGAAAGACCTTAGGTGTTATATATACTTAGTGCTCCCATCTGAAAGATAAGGAAACTGAGACTCAGAAAGGTAAAATTATTTCTTCACGGCCACATCTGTAGTTAGTAGCTCAGCCAGGGTCAGGACCCCGAGACTCCTGGCTCATAGTACCAGCATTGCCCATTGTGCCAGTGGTCACATGCTACCTAGGCCATCATGGAGTCCTGGCCCTGCTCACACAGCTCTCTAACTGACCTGCCCTGACACTCAGAGGCCTGCACCCTGGCAAGGGCAGAGGCCAAAAGCCAGAGGGTACAAAGGCATGGACGGCTGGAGCCATTTCTCCTGAGACAGGCTCAGGCAGCCTCTGCTAATCACATGGTTACCACCAAGCAGCCGGCAAGTAACCCAAAGGTCTTTCTCTGGAAAACCTGGAACGTTATTCCCTTGTGGTGTGTGTGTGGGGGGGGGGGGTGCATATGACCAAAGACAGGAAGTTGGCTGCAGGGATTCTCTTGTCTTAGAATTTTAAATACATGCTAATTGGAGTTATTCCTAGCTACAAAATATTTGTATATAAGCGATTTTTCTCCTGTCTACGAGGGATGAGGCAACTAAAGAAGACTGGTTGAATTTTTTGAGCAAATCTGAAATTGGCTGACAACTCTTACTAGTTGAATTTGTCTCTAAATTATAAAATAATAATAATAATAAAAGTAACATTAACAAAGTTAAAATGATGGCTAAACTGACAGACATATTTTCTTGGCATACACCAGTCAAAGATTTAGTATTTTTCCCGTATGAAGAACTACCACAGAAATCAGCAAGAAATTACAAACTTCTCAATAGAAAAAAAGAACACTGAAAAATATAAAAAATAAAAACAGGCAGTTCATAAAGTGGACATAAGTGGTCTAAAAATAAAAGGGGAAAAGGCCTATCTTCATTACTAATCAAAGATTCATAAGTTTAAAATTTGTATAATTTTTATATAAAATTGGCAAAAATTAAGTACCACACCTACCTAGTAGTGAAAGCAGCCTGGGACACTGGATTCACTTTCATGAAATCTAATTGCCTTTCCTGCCCCAACCAAGGGCATTTCCCTCTTTTAGAGTAATTCCAAGGCCAGCTCTTTAAAAAGTAATTATTTTTCCTCCCTTTTGTCACCAGTGATAATGTGAAGGCCATCATTATTTAAGGTATTATTCAAAAAGAAAATTGCCACCAATTAAACTAATAGAATGCTATCTTGTTACTTAAAAATTATTTTATAATTCTAAGCTTTTTTGTGTGTATGTGTGGTGCTAGGGATGGAACCCAGAGGCATTCTACTTCTGAGCTACCCTGATAGCCCTGTTTTGTTTTTTATTTGGAAACAGGGTCTCACTAAGTTGAGGAGAGCCTCGCTAAGTTGAGGAGAGCCTCGCTAAGTTGCTGAGGCTGGCTTTGAACCTGCGATCCTCCTGTCCCAGCCTCCCAAGTACTGGAATTACAGGCGGGCGCCACCATGCCTGGCTTAAGTTATTCTTGATATTTACTTTGATATAGATGTTAGCCATTGATCACTTCTAAACATATATAGGAAGAAAACATGTTAAATCAGAATTGTCTCAACCTTTTTTGCAAACTCCGACACGGCTGAATCACCTCTCAGCATAGGCATGAGCATCCATGGTTTTTCACATCCACGTTACCATGAGCTTCCCCAGGGCTCAGAGGTCTCTCATTGAGAGCTCTCCTTAGGTCTTTGGGATTTTTTCCCAAGCCACTGACACCTATTCTGTGAGATTCAATGTGACAATTTCTTGATCTTAAAGAAGATGCCAAAATGTTTTCAGATGAAAGTCAGCAGTTATAACCCCTTCTGAAAGTGGTTTTCTGGCTGGAGTGTGGCAGGGTGGCACAGGCAGCAAAAACCATGTCACAACTGTCATCTGGCTGATTGTGACTATATATTAGGAAAATTCTGATTTCAGAGATGCTAACATGTGAAAACAATGAATTAGTGAAATAGGGAATTTGCTGTGGTAGAAGCATATATTATTGCACACTGTACAAATGGGTACCTTTGTTGGTTTTTTTTGTTTTGTTTTTTTGCGGTACCGGGGATTGAACCCAGGGGCGTTCTACCTCCGCGCTACACCCCCGGCCCTATTTTTTATACTTTATTTTGAAACCAGGTCTCACAAAGTTGGGGAGAGCCTCACTAGGTAGAGAGAGAGAGAGAGACGGGGCCGGGGGGGAGAGAGCTGAGGCTGGCCGCGAACCCGAATCCTCAGGTCTCCGCCTCCCAAAGTACTGGGATTACAAGCCACCACGCCCGGCCCTTTGTTGGTTTTAATAGTAAAAACTTTGAAAGAACCCAGAGATGTCCATAGATGGAGAGTTGCTTGAGCATTCTCTTAATATGCAGCCATTATGCCAAACTTGGCCATCCCTCTCTTCTCCAGAATTGAATGAACTCCAGCGAGAAGGACATGTCCGGACATGAAAAGATGCCTGCCATGTTGCAAGAGTGAACAGCAAGTTATGAAGCCGCATGTAGTCATTACTTGCACTTTTTTCTTTATGCATTAAATATTTTATATTATATTTATAATTAGAATAAAAGAACAATGCTATTTTCCTTTCACTGTGTCCAAGCCAGCAACAGAAAGGGTTTCAGGTTTATTGCTGTCTCATTTAGAGTAGACTCTCACAGGTCATGCATGATAAATTATGCTGAATGAAAGGACAGATTAAAGTGCACTTAGAAGCAGAGGAAGAGGCCATGTGGAGGGGTTCAGGGAATCGGATGTTAAATGTTTGCTTAGCAAGTTTTGAGTACCTAATATATCTGAAGCTCCATGATAGATGGTGTGAATATTTACAATGCTTAAAAACGTGAGGGAGATGCTTAAGCAATATGATATGGCCATTCTGAGGGGGGACATTTCATTCAAGTTTGGGACTCCCTGGAAACTTTCCGAAGGAGATGGCATTCAGTGTTAGAACATGGTTGAAATGCATGGACAGTAAGCTAAATCTGCCCATATAAACCATGTGCTTTTTAAAAAGTTGAACATCTTAGTGAAGTATAGCATGCATTATATAAAAATGCATGAATTACAAATGGAATGCTCGATGGATTTTCTTTTTTTTTTTTTTTTTTTTG
>PVJS01025410.1:5696-27977 GCA_004027185.1 Glis glis
AAAAAAAAAAAAAAAAAAAAAAAAAAAAAAAAAAAAAAATAGGTTGGAAGTTGTAAAAAGAAACTAAACATAGAGTTGTTTCACCTAGCAATTGAACTTCTGGGTATTTATCCCAGAGAAATGAAAATTTATATCCACAAAAAAATCTACATACAATTATTCATGGTAGCTTTATATATAGTAGCAAAAAGTTGGAAACAGCCAAAATGTCTCACTGCATCATGGAATCTTAGCCAGCAACAACAAGCAATTAATTATGTGTATATGTAACAACTTAGGTGGATCTCAAGGGCATTATGCTGAGTGAGTAAAGCTCATCTCTGCAGGTTGCACAGAATATCTCAATTCATACAACATTCTTAAAATTACAAAATTATGGACATGGAAAACATTAGTGGTTGTCAGGGGTTAAGGGAGGTGGTGGTGGCGGTGGTGGAGAGACAGGTGGGTGTGACTATACAGAGGCAGTATTATCTTAATGGTGATGGAAATCTTGATATCTTGAGTGCAGGGGTAATTATGAAAATCTATCCATGCAATAAAATGACATTGAGTATACACATGCATTGTATCAAAGTCAAAATTCCTGATTTTGATATTGTACTATAATTATGTCAGATTTAAATATAGGGAGACATTGGATAAAGAGTACACAGGATCTTTTTCTACAATCTTGCAAATTCATTTAAATTTATAATTATTTTAAAAAGTTTTTGAAAAATCCTACATACACCTACTGTGAAACCTAACAATTTAACACCTAGGTATTTAAATTAAAACATTTTCATATAACTTATAATAAAACACAACAACATTATTGATAATCACTAAAACCTGGAAAAATTCAAACAAATGCATGGGTAAACAAAGTGAGGTACATCGCTACAATGGATTGCTACTCAAGAATAAAAGGAAATGAACCACTACCTGTCACAACATGGATGGAGCTCAAAAGCATTATTCTACAAGAAAGAAACCAAACTCAAGATGCTATAGACCTTCTGATTCCATTTGTTTGACAAGTGCATGATTGCAACAGATTGGGGACCAGGGGAGGATGTACATGGGGACTTCTTGGATTAATGGAAGTACTCTACCTCTTGATTGTGCTGGTGGTTATATAAGTGATTATGTCTGCCCAAAGTCCTGTAATTGCACACCCAAATTGCAAATTTTGTGTTGGCCAAATTTATCTTACTATGTTTTAATTTAGGAACATCATAGTCAATATCAGACTATTTTAAAAGTATTTCTGTATGAGATATCAAGGGAGACAGAAACAATCCCATTTGTTATCTCTGACTGATGGGTGGGATTATTCGTGACTATATTTTTCTTTCTACCTTTCTTGTTTGGTAAGATTTCTGTATGAAGTAGATATTAGTTTTCAGAACAAGAATGGTATTTTAAAAAGGTAATTAGAGATTTTTAGGGCTGGGTAGAACATTGAAAATCATCCCACAACCCCCTCATACTAATCAGGATTCTCCAAAGAAACAGAGCTGATATAATGTGCACATATATGTTAAAAGGGATTTATTTCTTGGGGTTTTGAGTCACATAATCATAGAGGTTGGAAATTCCATAATAGGCCTTTTTCAAGGTGGAGATCAGAGAAGTTAGTAGCATGGCTCAGTCCCACCAGCCAGAAATCTCAGAGTTAGGGATGCCAATGATATTGCCCCTACTCTGAGGCCAAAGACCGAAGAACCCAACCAGAGATCAATGGTGTGAGTCCCCAGATCCAAAGCCCAAAAAGTTAGCGTCTGATGACTTGCCACAGCAGGAGAAACACACCGAGTCAGGATGGAAGAGCTAAAGAAAGTTTTCCCCTTCTGCCACTTTCCTATTTCATCTGGCCCCCTCATTCATAGGATGGTGCTGCCCACATTTGATAGTTGGTCTCCCCGCGTTAGTTCATGGACCCACACACCAATCTTCTCTGGAAGTTTACCAGTTCTCAGGAATCCCTCAATCCATTCAACACATTTCTTCACACTCCCTTTAGGTTACAGATAAGAGGTGAGGACTAAAGCAAATAGAATGACTTTGCCTAATTATTTTTAGTTGGAACATAGGTTACATATGCCATCAGTACTGCATTTTCCTGAGCTACATGAATCAACTATAAATGTCATGCTTTGTTTTGACTGGGGACAGGGGTGATGTCCATTCTTCCAAAACCCCAATTCCATAACCCTAACAGAAAATGTTTCACGATTTTCCTAGATAAGGTCCTGCAGGAGGATTCAGACAGTGCCCACACAGAAAATGTAAGTTCTCCAACCTATACTGTGTTAAGTTATTGTTTTTGTTCTGACAAAATACTTGAGAAAAACAATTTACAGGAGGAAAATTTATTTTGGCTCATGGCTTTTTTGTTTGTTTGTTTGTTTTTGCGGTACCGGGGATTGAATGCAGGGGCGTTCTACCTCCGCGCTACGCCCCCGGCCCTATTTTTTATACTTTATTTTGAAACCGGGTCTTACGAAGTTGCGGAGGGCCTCACTAAGGAGAGAGAGAGAGAGAGAGAGAGAGAGAGAGAGAGAGAGAGAGCTGAGGCTGGCCGCGAACCCAGATCCTCCGGTCTCTGCCTCCCAAAGTACTGGGATTACAAGCGTGCGCCACCATGCCCGGCTGGCTCATGGTTTTGAGGTCTCAATCCATGGTTGGTTGGCTCCAGTGCTCTGTGCTTGTGGTGGGGCAGAGCATTGTGATGAACAGGACATGATGGAACAGAGATGCTCCCCTCATGGTGGCCAGAAAGCAGAGAGAGAGAGGGAGGGAGGGAGGGGAGAGAGAGAGAGAGAGAGAAACAGAGAGAGAGACAGAGAAACAGAGAGAGAGAGAGACAGAGAGAGAGAGAGAAAGAGAGAGACAGACAGAGAAAGAGAGAAAAAGAGAGAGACAGAGAGAGAGAAAGAGAGAGAGACAGAGAGAGAGAAAGAGAGAGACAGAGAGACAGAGAAACAGAGAGAGAGAGAAAGAGAGAGAGACAGAGAGACAGAGAAACAGAGAGAGAAAGAGAGAGAGAGAAAGAGAGAGTGAGAGAGAAAGAGAGACAGACAGAGAGAGAGACAGAGAGAGAGACAGAGACAGAGAGAGACAGAGAGAGACAGAGACAGAGAGAGACAGAGAGAGACAGAGAGAGAAAGAGAGAGACAGAGAGACAGAGAGAGACAGAGAGAGAAAGAGAGAGAGACAGAGAGAGAGAGAGGAGAGAGAAGAGAGGGAGAGAGACAGAGAGAGAGAGAGGAGAGAGACAGAGAGAGAGAGAAAGAGAGACAGAAAGAGAGACAGACAGAGAGAGAAAGAGAGAGACAGAGAGACAGAGAAAGAGAGAGAGAGAGAAAGGAAGGGGGCCAAGGACAAGATAGAGTCCTCAAGGGCACACCCCCAGGGACCCGCTGCCTTGAACTAGGTTCCACCTCCTGCAGTTTCTACCACCTCCCGCTAGTTCATTCAGTTAAGAATCTCTCAATAGGTTAATCTATTGACAAGGTTAGGACCTTTAGGTTCCAGTCATTTACAAAAGTCCCACCTCTGAACACTGCTGTTCTGGGAACCCAACCTTTCATATGGGACTTGGGGGCACTCCATACATTGGCCCATACAAGATCAAGGACTTTTGGGGAACATGTACTGTGGTAGCTCTTTGACTCAAATGATGATGACAGTCCCATCCATTGAACAGGATTGGTGAGCAGCCTGAGACAATGGTGCGAGGAAGCCAAGGCCACTATTATTATTGGTAACAGGTGATGCTGTACATAGTGAAGCCTGCTTGAGAACCAGAAGGAAGGATAACCTGAAAGTTAAGGGTTGACCTTTGGAGCACTGCGACCTGGCAATTTACCCAGAGTTCCTACCTCAATTTTTTCATCACTTAACTGAAAATTATAATAGTTATTGCTCCAAGTATTAAACGTGTTATGTAAAGTCTCTAGATGAGAGGCAGTGCACGGGGGAGTTCTCAGTGTTAGCTGTTTTTGAAAGTTTCTTATCGTTATCCTGTTGATTACACCGAATGGGTGATCACAGTGAGGCTGTCCTTGAATCTGCAATCCTCCTGTGTCAGCCTCCCAAGTACTGGGATTACAGGGGTGAGTCACTATGTCATGTTTTTCCTGTCTTAAAAGAGGGGAAATGTCTTATTCTGCAGCTGAAGGGAAAAAAATATTTTTTCATGTTGTTACCAGTCCCTCTTAGGCCTCTAATGAATGTAGTCAAGGTGATGAATGTGGTCAAAATTATTTTTGATGTGGGCTGAAGAAGTCTATGTTTTAATTCCAGCCTACGCTGTTAGCTGAAGTGAGAGACTGTGAGCACAGACTAAATCCCTAAATTACTCATAAAATGAGGCTCATTTGAAATGGGAAAAAGAGACAAAAAGAAAGTAGACAGATTAAACAGTACTCATCAGGTATATCAGCCACTGTAATAAAGATACTGCCTTCAAAGGCCGCAATACCTGGAACATAGTGACACTCAATACATACTGAATGAATTGATAACTTCCTTGACCAGAACATTCCACCATTGGGTTACATAAGGAACAGCTACAAAAAAGAGTAAAAAAAAAAACAACAACAAAAACATGAGATTTGAAGTAAAAGAGTAAATCTCTCAACTCGTCAAAGTGATTTTAGACATGTTTATACATCTCTGAGCCCATTTTCCTATTATAAAACTTTTTGACCACCTACATATCAGCTTCATCATGAAAACTTAATTAAACAGCGTAAGTGATAGTGCGGTGTGAGCTGTGAGGTCTGGTTCTGTGTAAATTGATACTGTGTATGTCAGGATGCTTCGACTCCTACCATGACAAGGTTTACCTGCCTCACATTTCAAAATCTAAAAAAAAGGTGGTGTGTGGGGGGGAGTGGGATTTAGAGGAGGGAAGGAAGAACTAACATTTTTCTCTTTTTTGCACCTAGATTAATAAATGATATTCTAGTATCAAAATGGGTCCTTTCAAAATACAAGTTGTCGTCGCCCGGGTGTGGTTGCGTAAGATGCCACTGCTCTGAGGGAGGCTTTAGCAGCACCCGGCCAAGTCCGCTGTGGGTGTGGAGACGTCCAGAGACAGTATCGCCCCACCCTGCCGTGTTGCCTAACGAGCTGGTGGGTGGCAAACAGCCCTCGGGAGACAAAGCAATCGCTCATTTTAGTCGTGACACAATGGAGAAATGGCAGCCTACTATGGTGGAAATGCTAAATAGCCTCTGACGTCCATTTTCTGGGAAGAGAGGCAAGGGTAGAGGTCTGAGAAATACAGCTCCTGTGGACATGCACCCTTGATTCCCTGCCCACTTAGTTTCCATGAATGAGCTCAAGAAAAAGTGCTTACAGAACCAAAACTTCTGCCATCCGGCCTTCCCTCTAGGTGAAAAAGCCAATATCATTTTAGGGCAAAATAGCCGTCTTTGCCAGAACACATTTTTTTCCCTCCAATTCTGACTGAGCAGTAAGGATGGGTATAGGGATGAGCCCTGTGAGACAGGACAAGGAAGAAGGGGAACCTCTCAGGTTAGGCTCAGACAAGAACGCACACGTGGCTGCTTGAATGGATAGCCTTTGAGCGAATCCAGCACTCAAAGAACCAGGTACAGCTTTGAGATGGTCTGGCCCTCAGCATGTTCTAGCATATTCACGTCCTTTCATTGTATCTTTCAGCCCTGACAAGGAGTCATTGATTGAAGGAAAAATCAATGCAAATAGTTCCAGTTCTTCTGATTCCTAGTCTTGTGTGCTTTTATCAGACCACAACATCTTTTCTGCTTTTTAAAAATTTTTTGGAATCACAAATCTAGTTCACTAAGAATTACTTAAATTATGAATATGAGTTAGTCATTTTCTTGATGTTTAGAAGTGATTTGTCCATAGGTTTTTTTTTAAAAAAATACTTTATTTGGTGCATTGTAACCATACACCATATTGAGGTATAGTGTGATAGAAGCATACACAAACATAACACCCAGTGCGCTTCCCTCCACACACTCCCCCATTCATAATACTGAAATTGGCACAACTGATTTTTCAATCACAGTCTTGTGCCTGATTGCGGGATTGGTTCGGCTTTTCCCACTCTCTATTCCAGTGAACAAATTCAGACTCATCCAGTATGAAGCACTATATGTAATGGAGTTAACCACAAGTTTACGTTTTTATTTGCCTATTATTACTCTATTACAGTAGCTCTCAACTGGAGTTTTTGTTTTTTTTTTTTTTTTGACCCTCAGGGGACATTTGGCAATGTCTGTAGACATTTTTAGCTGTTACAACTAGGGAGGTGCTAGAGCGTCTGGTGGATAATAGTCAGGGATGCTGCCAAACATCCTACAGTGCACAAGACACCCCTCTAGCAGAAAACAACCCAGTCCACAAAGAGGTTCAGCAACCTACTACTGCTATACTTTTTAACCAGAAGTAGCTGCAAAGCTTCATTAATTATCTTGGTGATTAGATAGTCAATTACATAACAAAGAACTCTGCTATGATACCCAAAGAGGATATGGGTATTTACAAGAAAAGCTAAATAACACTTACTTTTTAATGATCTACTAGGTTGACCAATGTTTTACCTCTGGTCTCAGAAATCAAATCCTTACTCTACTAGAGCAAAATGCACAAATTTTGATCCCATCAATAACCCATTTTAAATAACCCATAACAGAGATAAGACCATTTTCAAGAGAAGCTGTAGCATATTGGACTTTTTACGCTGGCCTTTCTATCCCTCTCCTTTATGTTTTCCAATCATTATTATGTCAACTAATGTCTCCAAGTATCTCTAGATTCTTCTAGATCTTCTAGATCCTTTCTTTTCAAATATATGCTAAAACTTTACCAGATTACCCTAATACACACTTTAAATATTTTTTTGTATTTCTGACTCTTCATTTTCATAAACAAGGTCTATCTCAAATATACTTTCCAAAGCCTACATTTCTAACTTCTTTTCTAGTTGTTCCTTTAGAAACTTCTTACATGGCTTTTGGTCTTTTGCTGAGACTCATAATTTTTCTGTCTTTACTATAATTTAATGCTTAAACTCTAAAATTTGTTCAAATAAAATCTTGAATATAATCATAATGTACATAGTAGTTGGAAGTATTTTGCTTTCAAGCAGACATGAAAGGAATGGTCTCCTCCTTTATTACAAGTGAAGGGAACGTAACTTTTTAAATCAGTAGGGTATACCCAGCACCTGGCACAGTGGGTACATGTAAAGAAGTATAGGCATATTTATTGGTGCATTGATTTATTGATGAAAAGAAAAAAGTAAAAGTCAGAAACAATTTGAAAATCACAATTATGCCAAAGGTGGACACTTTCTTTCTGGTACTTCTTCCCCAGAAAGTCAACTGCTCTGAAGTATGTTATATCTTGTATAAGATGCATAGTTCTCATGCAATGAAGGATTGTGTTTTTCCACACTGAACACAATATTCAGATTGAGCCCTTTTTCTTGATTTTTAAAATTCAATTTTCATTTTTATTTATTTCCATCAAAACTATTTATTCATCATTGGTTCAGTCATTACTGAGCATCAATTTCAAAGTTCGGCGGAAATTCCTGGAGATGAAACAGATATAAAACTTGCTCTCAAATACCTTGTAATCTGATAAAATAGATAAGGAATATCCCCAATGAGCTTTACTTGAGATAAGAAGTTAAAACTTCCAAAAGATGAAGTCTTATGGAAATTTGAGTAGGAGAAATTCATTATCAGATGAAAGATCAAGAAAAGATTTATAGAAGAAATTAAATTTGACAAAAGCCCTGAGAGATAATCTGTACACACAGATATGTAGGCAAGGTTTAAGAGGAGACTATTTGGGGGGGAAAGTGATATTATGGGGTTTAATTTAACTGTAACAGGGGGTGAATGAAGACAAGGATAGATATGATTGGAAAAGAAAGTTGGGTCCAAAATGTGAAGGACACAATAACTGGATCAGAGGTCTGATCTTGATTTATTTCTCATAGTTTTTTCTACTGGAAATTTTCCAATACCAAATCTTATTATATAACACTCATATATAGGGCTATTGTTATACTAAACATCTTGCTTTACTATTCTACTTTCTGGCAAGCCAAATTAAAAAGTAACCTGATATATCTTCATAAGTTAAAGAACACAGTCAGTAGCAACAGTTATCAATTATACACAACCCATAAGGATGTATTAAAGTTTGGCCAAAGTTAACAAAATATATTTAAAAATGCAAGTGCATAGACAATCTTACTGGAAGTGAGCCAAGCTATAGGAACAACATTCTGAAGAAAATAAAATGAAACATTATCAAAGTTGTTTAAACAGGGCTGGATGTGAAACTCAGTGGTAGAACACATGCTTAGCATTTCCAAAGCACTGGGTTCAGTCTCTAGAATCATAAAAAAGACATTGCAAGCTTGTGGTTTTTAAAATATACTTTCTCTATATATATTTCTCTCTCTACTCAAACATTCAGAGATGTTCACAGTTACTATAACAAAGGCAATAATAACTTGGTACAGCTCAGAAGAAGATGTTCACAGTTACTATAACAAAGGCAATAATAACTTGGTACAGCTCAGAAAAAGTATTTGATACATGCTAGTTTTCCTTAATAATGCTGATTGTTGGGCTGATAATGAATAATAAATACCTGATATAGGAGAAGCATTGGAAGTAGAAAGCCGGAGACATAGACTATAAGCTTGACTACAACGTTTAAGTCATCTGCTTGAGTATGAACTCCATTTCCTCTCACCCCAGAGATTTCTTATTTATGCCATGGACAGAGTAGACCAGATGACTTCTAATTTCAAGTAATGACAATAATAGTAATTTTGTCTCCTATAATGACATGTCTCTGGGAAATTACCCCACCTGCTTTCTTTGATGAAGAAGACGCTCTAGGCTGTTCTTTGAGCATGAAGATGTATGAACAATAATTGGGATGGGTTAGACAGGTAGTGCACAGGCAGTCTACCCGTAGGCGAAGGATGCCGTGCACAAAACTTCTGCTTAATAAGGGCAGTGGATAGTATTTTAACTAAAGGGTCCCCCTTCATGCTAGAATTTGAGAAAACCAACAAACTGTCAATGGAAAAGAAATAAGACTCACAAAACTTGTGGAGGCTAGAGAGTAGTGAAGTCAGAAGAACTAATAAAGGGCTAGCAAGACAATCCATGGTCCTAGAGATGAAGGAAGGGCTTCTAAATATTGTAATTATATCGACACACAAAGTATGGAGTTTAAAATTGTAAAATTTAAATTGCTGTACATGTAGATGGCAGCCCAACGCACTTGAGTTTCCTTCGTCCGTATATATCACATTTCTCCCCTTGGGTCCTTTTTCTTTTTGCTGCACATTAATTCACAGAGCATTCTCATGACTACAGGGAACTTGGGTCAGACCCCCTCTCCTTGGAACTTAGAAAACGAACTAATACTTTGCACCTGTCATCTGTTTTTAAAGTTAACAGCAAGCCAATGAGGTATTATTATTCCATTTTAAAATTAGAAACCTAGGCTCAGAGCAGGTGAGAGTCTTTGCCCCAAATCATCAAACTAGAGAGTGGTTTAGACTGGCTTCAAACCTAGAAAGGTATGTCCATAAGGCCATGCCATTGTGTTCCCTTCCAGCTTTAAATTTCCAAAAGTCTGTGATCCCACATGTCTAACCGAAAACAAAAGAATACAACTTTCTTAAAAAATATTACTGTATTTTAACCCAACTTTAACAAGCAAAGGCTACTCCATTTGTTCCTATGTGGCAGATAGATAGGTAAGAAATGTCATTCCCATTTTATAAATGAGGAAATCCAAACCCCACCCAATCGGGAGACTGCAAAGCAAACCAGTGCCCAGGAAAGGTCACACACTTCAGCGCCCATCTTCTCCACTTACCACGTGCACGAACTTTGACCTAAGGATAAATAATGACACTGTTCTCATAAAATAATAATCAGGATTAAAGTGAAATGGAATTTGACCTAATAATTGCCAGATGAAAAGTGTTCAATACGCCATTGTTTTCTTCATCTTAGACTCCATTCACCCCCTTTTTAAAAACTCAGTTGAAGTGTTCCTAAAAGAAAAAATTCAGCGGGCCTGGTGGTGCACGCTTGTAATCCCAGCACTTAGAAAGCTGAGATAGGAGGATCCAAGGTTCGCAGCCAGCCTCAGCTACTTAGTGAGGCCCTCTGCAACTTACTGAGACACTGTTTCAAAATAAAGAATAAAAAATAGGGCTGGGGGTGTAGCTTAGAGGTAGAATGCCCCTGGGTTCAATCCCCAGTACCACAAAAAAAAGAAAAATTCAAAGTCAAATTATAATGTGAATTGCATGAAGTATGATTCATAGTATAGGATTTCTTTATATTTAAAGAATGTCATTTTACCCAGGACTACTCCTGTCTATTTATGCTCACTAATTTATTTCCACTCCACCTTGCCCTAACAAGCATTCGAAACAGACAACTCTTAAATCGCCTGGATATAACATGACACAAACACCATAGAGCTCACTCTTCCAGGAGTCTCCAAGGAAACAACAACCAACAGGACAGGGAAGGAAGACTAAGGTGCAGAGATCTGGAAGCCACAACTTTTAGAATTGAATATTGATTTTGTCTTTTAAAAAAGCTTAGATTCTAGGAAAATTGCCCTCTCTGAGACGTGGGTTCCA
The DNA here is from genome assembly GCA_004027185.1 of Glis glis. Lineage (NCBI taxonomy): Eukaryota > Metazoa > Chordata > Mammalia > Rodentia > Gliridae > Glis > Glis glis. The sequence goes on from PVJS01025410.1 coordinate 16,384, forward strand.
TATCTGTGAAATGAGAGAGTAAAGTTAGTTGGTTGCGTCATTGTATGATTTAGTGTTATTATGGGTGCTCATTATCAATCAAAGAATCTGCCCACTATTAAAATAGAAGTGGAACAGAGGTACATCTGCCATAAGGGACGTCTGTCCACCTGGCTTCAGGGACCACTCCTTCCTTTGATCTCCTCTAGCATACACATAGCAGATTACCCACTTGACATGACACATTATTTTAATGATTAAAATATGTATTTTTATCTTCCCAGCTGTCTATCTAATAGGGCAATGTCTTATACATTTCTGTAATCACAGTACCTGAGAGAGTACTAAAGACAGTGAATACCTCTTTGTAAGGGAATCTTGTTTTTTGTTCTTCTAAGACTCATAAATTAAAATTTTAATTTAAATAGCTGAAATGTATTTAAAATTGTGGATACTGCCTGGGAAGGAAAGTCTCTATTCTTAATGTTGGTCCTAGACATTACAAAACACTTTAAGCATAATTATTCATACCTCCAAGAGCCCTTACATGCTTTTGTTTACATTTCACAGCTGAGGAGAGGTAGTTCCAAAGAATTTGGTTTCAAGATAAAATTTCTAAGAAAATATTAGAGGCAAGGTGAAGCCACGCATGTTCCAACTCTGGACTTAGGTTCCTTTCCTCTTCTAAGTATCAATATGAAAAAAGTACTTTTGATTCAATATCTACTTTTGTCACCAAATAACATTTAAATCTCTTCTCTCTCTCTCTCAAGATCCAATGGAGGCTTTAACACATCTCAATTTCAATGTAATTCTTCTCCAAAACATTTAACAAACATATTTCCTGATCAACCCTCCTCCATGACGCACACAAAGATGGGTTTAACATTCCAACCTATGCTAGAAAATTCAGAGAACTTCAGAATGGGCCATTGGTGGCCTTACCAAGGGGAGGGGGGTAAGACCACCCAGAGAACACTATGAGTTTCTACATATTCCCCTTTGCGAAGTGGGTTTGATAATTGGCTATTTGTGCTTGCTGCTATCTCATGGCCCCATCTCCACCACTCTCCAGTCTGGAAGTGTCATCTGATCTATATTCCCATAACTTACAAATGTGGTGAAGAAAAGAACGTAGGCTTTAAAATTCAGTCCCGGTTTGAGTCCAGGATTCACCATTTATTAGCCATGGCGCATCAGCAAATTACTTAAAATTTATGAGCCTTGCCTGAGATTAAACTATTTCAGAGAGCTTTTGTGTTAATTAGATAAGATCTGGAAATTCTTGGGATTTTGTATTACTCAATAAATGGTACATATCATTAGTTCCTTTTAAGAAACTAATCTTACTTTGTGACCTCTATCCATAAAATTCTCCAATGACTCCTCCCAGCCAAGATCCTCCTACTCCACATAAACCTCGGTGAGTCCTTTCTCCTTGACACCATCCTGGATTATGAATGTGTGCTCTCATTCCTCCATCTGTCACTGTTGGAAGTGAGGATTTTAAAGCTAGACACAAACTGGGTTTGAATCCAGGCTTTTGGTAGTGATGGTGTTAATGAGGATGATGGTTCTCCTGGCCACCCGAGAAGAGATGTGGGGAGCAGAGAAAGTTTCTCTCAATATTTCAACAAAGTACTAAGTAAATAAATAAAAAATAAATAAAAATAAATTTTAAAAAATTGACTTATTCAGCTCACATGTATTTTTCCCTAATTCCTAGGTGAATCACATATACTATCTTACACTCTTTTCTTTACCTAAACAAGACATTTACAAACCAGATGTCTTAGAGATTGTGAGAAGGCTGTAATGTCTTAGAAGCACAGATTCTGGAGGTTAGTGGCTTAGTTTTGCATCTGCCACCAGATATAAAATCGGGCAAGTTTCTTTACCTCTCCTTCACTCAGACTACTCACAGAGAAATTTCAGAGTTTCTATCTCATAATTAAATCATTAAAATGAAATGAAATGAGTTTATTTATTTATATATAAGTAAATGCTTAGAGAAGTTCCTAGCAATCATAAGCTCTCAATAATTATTAGCTATTATTATTTTTTCCTTGTTCTCTCTAATAATACTTACTTAACTCCCTCCCAAAACATTCAGAATTAGTTGGCCAAAGATGGGGTTCTCTGTTTATGACTGGAAATAGGATTCAATTTGGATTCACAATACTTAAAAAAAAAAAAAAAGATGATGACAAGCCTAGGAGAACTTGTGGAACCCAGAATTGGGGACTGGGGAATTGAACTCAGGAGCATTCTATATCCAAGCTACACCCTCAGCTCACCCTTTTAAAAGGAAATTTAAATAGGGTCTCACTAAATTGCTGAGGCTGGTCTTGAACCCAGGGTACTCCTGTCTGGGCCTCCTGAGCTCTGGGATTACGGGTGTGTACCACCACGCCCAGTGAAACCAGCATTGTTTATACACTGTGGTGGTTGGAAGGGTGGATTGGTACAGCCTTTCTGAAGAGCATGATGGAGGTTCAATAAATATTTTTAATTAGTTTTCTTTCTTATTAATCTATTTTAATTGATGCATAGTAATCATATACAATTATGGGTAGAATGAAGTATTTCAATACATAGTAGAGAAAATTTTGAGTTTTCCTAATGCAAAGAAATATATCTGACTTATCTGTCACCTCAGATATATTTCTTTGCATTGAGAAAACTCAAAATCTTCTTTATCAGCTATTTTGAAATATTCAACTAATTGTTGTCAATTGGAGTTATCCTACTGTGCTATAAAACATTAGAAGTTATTCCTCCTATCCTGCTTTTATCCCTGTACTCATTAACCATCCTTTCTTCTTTCCTGCCTTCCCTATCCCCTTCCCAGGCTCTGGTAACCATGATTCTATTCTCTACTTTGTTGCGATCAACATTAGCTTCCACAGATAAATGAGAACATGCAGTACTTTTTTTTCTGTGCCTAATTTAGTTGACTCAATATAATATTATCTAGTTCCATCCATGTTACAGCAAATGACAGAATTCCATTCTTTTTATGGCTGAATAATATTCCATTGTGTATAGTTATCACATTTCTTTATTCATCCACCGATAGACATGGAGGCTGATTATACATCTTGGCTTTTGAGAAAAATCAAAACCATAATGTGATTTGCATTTTCCTAATAATTAATAATGTCAAGCTTTTTTTAAGTATTTGTTGGCCATTTGTATATCCTCTTCTGAGAAATGTCTATTCAGGTCATTTGAACTCAATAAGTATTTTAAATGTAATTTAACTTCTTTATGCTAATGAAAAAAGAACAAGAGTGCAATCCTGAACATGCAAGTCTGATTGTTGCAGTGCTCTATAAGAAAAGATATCAACTTAAATGTACAATGAAAGAAAAATGATAAATTTACCCATAGAATATCCATGATGCAGCAATTTAGACTTCAGCCTATCAACTCTCTAACTCTAACCTCCCATTACTATAGCCTATCTTAGGAAATGTCTCTAGCTTCAATTCAATTCCCCAAGCCAATAACCTAGGATTCATTTGTTTATTTGGTACTGGGAATTGAACACAGGGGCATTCTTCCTCTGAGCTACACCCCTAGTCCTATTTTATTTTTTATTTTGAAACAGGGTCTCACTATGCTGTTGAGGCTGGCCTCAAACCTGGGATCCTCCTGTCTCCACCTCCCAAGTATTGGGGATTACAGGCATATGTCATCACTTCTGGTTTTAACCTTGGATTCTTATCTGATTCTGTCTAACCTTTCAGTGAGTCCTATCAATTCCTCCTTTACAATATGTTGTGAATCTCTCCACTGCTACCAACTGAACCAAGCCGCCACCATCTGCTGCACTGGCCTCCTCTTCAGCTTCCTTGGTGTCATTTGAAAACTGATGCATATCCATTTTTTAAATGGTAGCTTGAGATGTCTTCTAAAAATATAAATTGGAGCAATAAAGCACATTCTTAGAACCTTCTGATTATTTTCCACTAAACCTCACATGTGGAATTCGATCGACACTCCCCTCCACACTGTGGCTGACAAGGTGCTCATAAATCTTTCCAGTGGCAACTTGTACTATCATTTCATCCCCTTGCTTCTTATATTCTAGTAGCATCAGCCCTCTTTCTGATCTTCCAACATGACAAACTCATTTCTACTTCAGCATCTTAGACCTTCTAACTAGAAAGCCTTCCCTATATTCATCAATGGCTGGTTCCTTTTTATTTAAAAAAAAAACTTAAATGTTGTTTTTTCAAGGAGACTTCTTTTACAACAAAATCTAAATCAGTTTCTCTACTGCATCCCCAAGCCCATTATTTTCTATTGCATGGTTAATTTTATTTTCTTTTTTGTATAATCACCACCTGGAATCCTATTTTTTTAACATGCTTTACTTCTTAACTATTTGTCTTTCTGCTAGAATATAAGATCCTTAAAGTAAGGACCTCACCATAGAAAGAATTGTATGCTGTCGGACATGGTGGCACATGCCTGTAACCCCAATACTTGAGATTACAACAGAGACAGGAGGATTACAGGTTCAAGGACAGTTTCAGCAATTTAGAGAGACCCTCAACAACTTAGCAATTCTCTATTTCAAAACAAACAAACAAACAAACAAAACAGGGCCGGAATAGAATGCTCCTGGGTTCAATCCCCAGTACCAAAACAGGCAAACAAAAACCAGAAATAGTTGTATGTTTATCAAAATACATTTTATTTTACTTCATGAAATATATTTTATTATTATTATTACTATTATTATTTTTATTTTATGGTCTAACTTGAGAACTTCCTTTTGGTTTTCCCTCTTTCAGAACAAAAATAAGCTCAGTCCTTTACACAGGTATCATAATTGTAACTTCTTCCACCCATGTCCTCTTTTCTCCCATTTAAAAATTGTAAACTCATTAATTTGCTACTCAAATATTTTTATCATATCACACCCCCAGCCATCTTTTAATAAAATACTATGTTTATGTAGCAGTAGGATTTGAGATGTCTTTAGAATCTGCCGCTTAACTGCCTTATCTCTTTTAAATACACTCAACAACCTGAGAAGGTGATATCATGGTGCCCAGTGTGTGAATAACATCCGTTGACTGATTACTCAGTGCCAGGAACTGCTAAAAGTGTTCTTGCTTTAATCAATTTTCACAACGATCCATTTTCCAGGTCAGGAAGCCAAGGAACAGAGAAATAACTTAACTTGTCTGGGATTTTATTCATATTGTTAATGGCCATATGGAGACTCAAACCCAATTTCTCTGAATCCAAAACTATGTTCTTAACTTTTATACTATATTTCTTTTCCCTACAAGAACATTTCCTTAGGGAGAGTTGGATTTGACATTGTATGTATGGCAGAATATGGTTTGAATGAAAACACACACACACACACTCTAAGCCATTAAACTGTTTAGTTTATTTTGAAAAGATTTAGTGCCCCATTCAAAATCATGAAATGTTTCTTAACTAGAGAAGCTGTTAGAACCAAAGGCTCCATCCATGGGTCATTGCTCATGCTTCTCATTTAACTGCCCCACTCCATTCTCTATTGAAAGTTTCCCTCTTCATAGGATTGATTAAAAACCCTGTGGCCGTTCACTCCTTTCTGCTTACATCCACCTTTGTCCCAGAAAATGTGAACAAACAGGACTGCCATAGAAATGAAACTCCAGTGAGAAGTTGGAGTCACAGGAGCACAGGATGGCAGGTTTTGTTGAGAAGAAGCAACAGAACTAATGGCTGTCCTCCACCGAGCACTATCCATGTTCCAAGAACCCTGGGCACTGTGCATGCATGGTCTCAGTTGGTCTTTCATGACAACCCTGTGAGGTAGCTATCATTATCTCCACATCCAGGTGAGGAAATACATACTTGGTATATTTAAGCAACTTACCCAAGATCTTACAGATACAGCAAAGGACCAGAGTTTGAATACCAATCTGCCCGACCCCATAGACCACTCCTAAATGCTACAAATATAAATTGCCAAACAAAATTAGGCAGGAGCTTTGCATTGAGTTTTCTTTTCGCCCTGTTTACAAATGATTTTTTAAAGTTGTTATGTGGGTAATTCAACTTGGTAAGTCATACAGGAAGAATGCTGGATGTGGGAGAGCTCAGAAGTCAGCGAGGGCATCTTGAGCTAGAACATAGTTTCTAACCTTACATAATACAGGTGCATAAAATGTACCCTGACCAGACATGCAACATCACTGTTCTCGCGGATTACACATTCAGAGTGATTGTTTTGGTATCATGGCAACTGATACAGGTCAGAATTCCTGCATTCTCATTCTTGCAAAACAGTGGAAAGAACTTTTCCCTGACGCTCAAAACTCAAAAAGTCCTCACAGTTCATCTAGCCCAACCCTTTCTATTGTGTAGGTTAAGAAATGGAAGTCTGTGGGGCACTAAAACACCAGTTAACAATCTGAATGGGAGACATATTGTGGAGTGGAATGAAAGAAATCAGACCCAAAATAGCACATGGCATTTAATTCCCTTTCTACAAAGTTCCAGACAGATGAATGATATCTGTGGTGGCAGAAGTTCAAATGGTGGTAACCTAATAGAGTCATCCTATTACTCAACAATTCCACCCCTTATCATATTCCCAACACAAATACATACGTAAGGTCACTAACTGACATGGACCAAATCTTTATAGCACATTATTTTAATATCCAAAGGCCAGAAACTCCTCAAATATTCATTAGTGTAAAGTGAATGGTATATTCACACTATGGAATGCTATATAGCAATTAGAGTATATGACCGACAAATATAAGCACCGGTCTGGATGTTGTAAAAAAAATGGTATTGACTAAAAGAAGCAAGAGACAAAGTTAAATAATTGTATGATTCCACTTACATAAAACTCATCACAAGATAAAAACTATCCTACAATACTATATTTCAAGAGAGTGGCCACCCTTGAGAAAGGCAGAGACTGGAGGAAGCATTAGGAAATACTGGCTAAACAAGTATGTTTAGGCTTTGGGACCTGGTTTTAAATCTGCTATAGGCAAGGTTTCTATATATTATAACCTGACTGAAAACTTATAAACATCATGATTCTTATAGATTGTAACTTGGGGCAGGGGAAGAATGATTTAGAGTAAGGTTTACCTAGAAGGATAACTATTATGGTGGATGACTGAATCAAAAGCTTAATTTTTCTCTCAGAAAATGGTCATTTTGTTTTTAATTTAGAAGATAAAATAAAAACTGGAGAAAAAGGAAACATTATTAACAAATTGTACTTATAATCAAATTAACAAAATGAACCTGCATAGGTAATAATGCGTAGCACTGAGAATTACTGTAGTTTATGTCAATAAGATGTGACTTTCCAGCTCAAAGTCCTTAGATGTCATACCTCCATGTTCAATAATCACTACTACAAAGTTCTTGATGGGCCACTATCAGATGTATGGATTTAGAGGTACAATTATTATAGAATTATCACAAGAAACTCAACTCCTTCAAATTTCTAATTGACTCTATGCTCACTATGAATCTTCAGTGGCTACCCCAAAAAGGGAACATAAACTTTGTACATGGCAAAAGTAGCATATCATTGGAATAAAGGAAATCAAAGTTATACTGTGCTATAATCCACTAAAAGGAACATGTCTAAAATATAATGCTCCATTGTAGATCCCATATTTTAGGGTTATTCTAAATGAAATAAGAGGTCCAGAAAAAGGGGACTTCCATGAAAGAGACTAAAACATATGACCTAAAAATAGTAGAAAAAAATGTTTAAATGCTATTTCTGCATCATTTGAGAAGATCATGTGTTTTTTTGTCTTTCATTCTGTTTTAGTGGTGAATTATATTTATTGACTTGTGTATGTTGAACCATCCTTGCATCCTGGGATGAAATCTACTTGGTCATGGTGGATGATTTTATTGATGTGTTTTTGTATTTGTGCTGCTAGTATTTTATTAAGAATTTTTGTGCCTGTATTCATTAAGTAAATTGGTCTGTAATTTTCTTTCTTTGAGGTATCTTTATTTGCCTTGGGTATCAGGATGGTGCTGGCTTCATAGAATGAGTTAGGAAGTATTCCATCTTTTTTTATTTCATGGAATAATTTGAGAAGTATAGGACTTATCTCTTCCTTGAAGGTCTTATAGAATTCAGCTGAGAACCCAACTTTTCTTAGTTGAGAAGCTTAGCTTTTTATTGCTGCTTCAATCTCACTATTTGATATTGGTCTGTTAAGGCCTTCTATGTCTTCTTGATTCAATTTAGGAAAATTGTAAAAGTCTAGAAATTTGTCCATTTCTTCTAGATTTTCCAATTGATTGGAATATAAATTTTCAAAATAGTTATTGATCACCATTTGAATTTTTGTGGTGTCTGTGGTAATAACTACCTTTTCATCTCTTATTCTATTTATTTGAGTTGTTTCTCTATTTCTTTTGGTTAAGTTGGCTAAGGTTTTACCAATCTTGTTTATTTTCTCAAAGAACAAACTTTTTATTTGATTGTTTTTGGTATGGTTTTTATTCTCTATTTCATTTATTTCTGCTCTAATTTTAATTATTTCCTGTATTCTTTTGGGTTTGGGGTTTATTTGTTCCTGTTTTTCTATGGTCTTAAGATGTGTCATTAGGTTGTTTATTTGAAGTCCTTCTATATTTTTTTTAATGTGGGTGCTCAGTGTTATAAACTTCCTTCTTAAAACTGCCTTTAGTGTATCCCAAAGATTTTGGTAGGTTGTGTCTCCAGTTATTAGGTGAAATATTCTGTAGATGTCTGTTATGTCCATTTAGTTTATATTTTTACCTAGGTCTGAAGTGTCCTTACTCATCTTCTGTCTGGTTGATCTGTCTAATGTAGATAATGGTGTGTTGAAGTCTCCTAGTACTATCCTATTTGGGTCTATCTGTGTCTTAATGTTCAGAAGTATTTGTTTAATGTATGTAGGGGATCCAATATTTGGGGAATAAATGTTTGCTATTGTGATGTCATCTTGTTGTATTATTCCCTTTACCAATAGGAAGTGGTCCTCTTTGTATCTCTTGATAAGTTTTGGCTTGAAGTCGTCTTTGTCAGATATGAGAGTAGCTACCCCATATTGTTTTTGTCTTCCATTTCCATGCAATACCTTTTTCCATCCTTTTATCTTTGTGTATATCATTGCCTGTAAGATGAGTTTCTTGCAAGCAACATACAGTTGGGTTCTGAATTTTAATCCATTTTGTCAGTCTATGTCTTTTAATTGAAAAGATGAGACCATTTATATTCAGTGTTATTATAGAGATAAAAATTCAACACCCCTTCATGCTAAAAACACTAAGAAACTAGCCATAGAAGGAAATTATCTCAATATCATAAAGGTAATTTGTGATAAACCCAAATCCAATAACATACTGAATGAAAAAAACTGAGAGTTCTCATTAAAATTAGGAACATGACAAGGATGTCCACTATTATCACTGCTATTCAACATAGTACTCGAAACTCTAACTAGGGAAATAAGACAAAATAATGAAATTAAAGGGATGCAAATAGGGAAAGAAGAAGTGAAATTATCTCTATTTGCTGATTCATGATCTTAGAAGACCCAATAAAATAAGCTAAAAGTCTGCTAGAGCTGATAAGTGAATTAAGCAGAGTAACTGGCTACAATATCAACTTACAAACACCAATAGCCTTTCTATACACCAATCATTAATCTACTGAAAATGACATACAAAAAAAATTCCATTCATGATAGCTCCATAAAGAATAAAATACCTAAGTATAATTCTGGCCAAGGAAATAAAAGGTCTCTAAGATGAAAACTACAGAATACTGAAAGAAATAGAAAAAAACACGAGAAGATGGAAAGACCTCCCATGTTCCTGGATAGGCAGAATAAACAATGTCAAAATGGCCATACTACTAAAAGTGGTATACAGATTCAAGGCAAGCCCTATTAAAATACCAACATCATTCTTCACAGAAATAGAAAAAAAAAACTCTTAAAATTCATATGGAGAAACAAAAGACCCAGAATAGACAAAACAATTCTTTTTTTTTTTTTTTTTTTTTTTTTTTTTTTGCAGTATACGGGATTGAACCCAGAGGGTATTTCTACCTCTGGGCCACATCCCTAGCCATATTTTTTATTCTTTATTTTTTGAAACAGAGTCTCACTAAGTTGCAGAGGGCCTCACTAAGTAGCTGAGGCTGGCTGCAAACCCGGATCCTCTGGTCTCAGCCTCCCAAGTACTGGGATTACAAGCGTGCACCACCACACCAGGCAAGCCAAAGCAATTCTTAACAACAAAAACCATGCTGCAGGAATCACAATACCTGACTTCAAACTATACTACAAAGCTATAGTAATAAAAACAGCATGGTATTGTCACAAAAACAGACACATAGATCAATGGAGCAGAATAGAAGACATAGAAACAAACCTTCATACCTATAGCAATTTGATCTTCAATAAAGGGGCCAAAAACAGATACTGGAGAAAAGATATCCTTTTCAACAAATGGTGCTGTGAAAACCGGCTAACCATATGCAGAAAAATGGAACTAAACCCCAACCCCTTGCCTTGTACAAGAATCAACTCGAGATGGATAAAGGATCTAGAAATTAGACTGGTGACTTTTCAATTACTAGAAGAGGGCATCATAAGACCAATTCTCCAACACATAGGCACCAGTAGAGACTTCCTCAATAGACACCCAAAGCATAGAAAATAAAAACAAAAATCAATAAATGGGATTCATCAGATTAAAAAGCTTTTGTGCAGCAAAGGAAACTATCGAGAACCTCAAAAGAAAGCCTATAGAAGATAGCGAAAATCATCACCATCTACCCCCTTGATAGAGAATTAATATTTAGAATATATAAAGAGTTAAAAAAACTCAATACTAAAAACAAGAATGCAATTAAAACATGGACAATGGATCTGAATAGACATTTCTCAAAAGAAGAAATACAAATGGACAATAAATGTATGAAAAAATGTTCAACATCATTAGCAATCAGGGAGATGCAAATCAAAACTACCCTGAGATTCCATCTAAGCCCAGTTAGAAAGGTAGTCATAAAGAATACAAACAACAATAAATGCTGGCAAGGATGTGGTGAAATAGGAACTCTTATACACTATTAGTGTGAATGCAAATTAGTGCAGCTGCTATGGAGATCAGTGTGGAGGTTCCTTAAAGGACTGGGAATGGAACCACCTTACACCCCAGCCGTACCACTTTTGGGGATCTTCCCAAAAGCATTGAAATCAGATTACTATAGGGACACATGCATTGCCATGTTTATAGCAGCTCAATTCATGATAGCCAAACTATGGAACCAGTATAGGTGTCCATCAACAGACAAATGGATGATGAAATTATGGTATATATACATAATGGAATTCTACTCAGCCATAAAAATAACACAAGTATGTCATTTGCAGAAAAATGGATGGAATTCGAGAATATTATGCTTAGTAAGATTAGCTAGTCACCCGGGCGTGGTGGCGCACGCTTGTAATCCCAGTACTTTGGGAGGCGGAGACCGGAGGATCCGGGTTCACGGCCAGCCTCAGCTCTTGCTCTCTCTCTCTCCCTGTCTCTCTCTCTCTCTCTCTCTCTCTCTCTCTCTCTCT
>PVJS01025411.1:0-27876 GCA_004027185.1 Glis glis
GTAGTCCCACCTAGCCTCAGGAGGGCTGTGATAGGTAGTTACCTCCTTCCGTGCTCACAGACGACAGGCGTCTCTACCTATGATAGATCACAGGGGGTCGTGGTGCCACACCCTACTAATTGCGAACTTCCTGTATTGCCTCTACTATAAAAGAGAGATGTGGCTTTCTAATAAACGAGATCTTGCTAGACTTGACTCCCGGTCCGAGGTATGCTTCTTTTCGACCGTTCGGCGTCTGCCCCCCCCCCCCCGTCAGCTTCGCATCTCTCTCGGGCTGGCCCCGACAAAGTCCCTTATGTAACTTGGCCTAATATTTGCATATAAACTGCACACATCCTCCTATATACTTTAAATCATATATATATTGCCTACAATACTTAATACAATGTTAATGCGATGTTAACAATTGTTATAATATTTAGGAAACAATAAGAAAAAGGGTCCATGCATATTCAGTACAGATGAAAATTTTTTTTCAAAATATATTTGATTGTATTGATTGAATACAATGGGTGCAATGCCTGCTAATATAGAGAGCTGACTACATTTCAACCATTAATGAACATTAAAAGGCAAACACAAACAACAAAGAATTCTATACAGTTTATGGATAAACTAATAATTAATAAAAATACAAATTATATTCTCGGCTAGAGACACATTTTATAATAACTTTCTGAGTGAAAGAAATTGTTGAGGAATATATGGAACACATCAACACTACCTTCAAGGGGTTTTGTTTAATTAAATAGGGAACAATATGTGGCTCAATTACAAAATAATGCTAATATTTACCTAATTTGCTTATTGATGTATTTGTTATACACACACACACACACACACACACGCACACACACATTTGACTGCTATGAGAGACCTATCAAAATGAGAGGGTTTTATTCAACATCTGAGCTGATAGAGTAGGTTTATGCTATATATTGTTCAAAAGTCTAAGATCTTTCTCTGCCATGGATTTCTCTGCCATTCTTATATTTCATCTTGTGCCAAGAGAAACACTTCAAAATCCACAACCATATTTGCATTATAATCAGCAGGAGGAGTAAATGAGAAACTGTGCATATCATTTCTACTTAAATCTTGTTTGCTAGAATGTAGGCCCATAAACACTGTAGCAGTAAAAGATACTAGAAAAATGTTATCTTTACTTGAGTGTGCATACGTCCAAGCTCATAATTTTATTATTATATAAAATATGGAGAAAAGTTTCTGGGAAACAGCCACCTATTTCTGCCATGGGTATTCACATGAGTAACTTCTGTCTTTCAATATTCTGTATGCTTTTGTATGTAGAAACTCATGTTATTTGAAAATAAATTCAGGTGGCATCTTCTCTTCAAATCCTTATTCATATGTTAACTTTTATGGTTTTTTACATTGGTTATGACTCAATTACAACGTTGAATAGAAGCAGTGGTGGTGGACAGTTTTGTCATTCATTTTCCTTTCTTGAGAACACATAAGGTTTTACTATACAACTTCTTTCTAGTATGGTTTTAAATGATAACAACATATATGTGAAGAAAGATGAGATAGGAGTATACCCATGTTTATTGTGGCACTATTCATGAAAGTTAAGCTATAGAATCAACCTAGGTGCCTATTGACAGATGCATGGATGAATAAAATATAGTATACACACACACAATGAAGTATTATTTAGCCATAAAGAAGAATGGAATCCTATTATTTGCAGGAAAATGGATGAGCTTGAAGACATCATATTGACCAAAATAAGCTAGACACAGAAAGACAAGCATCTCATCTTTTCTCTCATGTGTGAAAACTAAAATAAATAAATAAATAATGCCTGAAAGTAGAAGAAGGACTCATAAGTACTAGGAAGAAGATCAGAGGAGTTTAAAAAGGATAGGTGGGAGAAGTGAGGGTAGAGGTGATCAAAATATAAAAATATATATGTATGGAAATGCCACAATAAAACCCATTAATTTGTTCAATCAATAGATGTTAATAACTATAATAATAATGATAGTAAATAATAGTAATAGTTAATAACTAGAATGGAAGCAGACAACATATTTTTCTTTTTAATAAATAGGACCCTTTTAGTATATTTCTATGATGGGATTGATCCATAAAAATTGACAGGGTAAGAAAATAGACAAAGATCAAAGAAAAGATCTTATGATATGGACTCAGAAATGCCTGAAATACGGACACTAATATAGATCTATAGTTTTGGAGGTGGGATGATGAGGATAAGGACATTTTTATATGCTTGCCTTAGTTTCCCTAGGGAAATGAGATTCACAGCTAAAAGTGAAGAGAGGAGAGAACGTTGAGACATATGGAAAAAGGGGAAGGTGTAAAATATCCATAGAAGCATTAGGGAGGTGAATTGCATGTGAAAATGTGGAAGAATTACTAGACTGCATGGCTATAATCAAAGATAATGCATTATTAATGCCCTGCCGCACAGGTAGTTTCTGGTACATACAGGTACAGAGCAGACTGAGGAAGCACTAATCGAGAACTGAATTTGCTGATAGCTCATCAGATGTAGACCAATTCTAAGGAGTAGGTGACAGAGGCAAAGGAGTAATTATTTGCAAGAGACAGTATCATGGGTCCTTGATCACATTCTTTCCACCTTCTCCCTAAAGAAGCCTTCTGTGGTTTGAATGTCCTCTCTGAATACCATGTTGAAATTTAACTACTATCTTAACAGTATTAAGAAATGGAGTCTTTCATAATTTATTAGACCTGGGGAACTTTACCCTCTGTATTGCTCAGCAATTTCACAGCTATCATCTAAAAGACTTGACCATGTAACTTAGAGGAAGGAAGATTTATTTGTGAGAGTTTTCCTTGGAGATATTGGGGTTCAGTCCATGTGAAGCCAGAGACTGTGGATCTCAGGGCATGGTGGTGGCAGGAAGCAGAAAGAAGGAGACACAAGGCTTTGCTCTCACATCATGGAGGCTGGAAGCACGAGAGAGAAGGAAGAACCATATATAATCCCCAAGGCTACCTTGGGGACCCACCTTCTCCAGCCATACCCTACCAGCTCAGGCTACTGCCCAGATAAATCCATTACAATGGATTAATGTTTAATTAATGGATTTAATTATTTAATTTAATGATCAATGGATTAATTAATATTAATATTAATAGCCTTAATATTAATACGTGAGCTTTTTAGGAACCATTCTATATTTAACTATAATATTCCACCACTGGCCCCTGAGGCGCTCATGCCCAGTTCAGAATGCAAAATGTATTTAGTCCATTTCCAAGCATTCCCAAAGTCTTAACAGTTCCAGCATCACTTAAAAGTCCCAAAGTTCAAAGTCTTCTCTGAGACTCAAGGTGAACTCTTGGCTGTGAGCCCCTGTAAAAGAAAATAAAAATAAAAAGTAAGTTACATGCATCCAATATACAATGGCAAAGAGTAAAACATTTGCATTCCCAAAGGGAGGAATAGAGCCATAGAAAGAAGGAATAGGATCAAAACAGCATGAAAATCCATCAGGGCGAGGATTTAATCTTGCGGCTCCATTTCTGACATTCAGGGCATGTGGCAGTGAGACACAATCCCCAGGGACCTTGGCAGCCTTGCCCATGTGGCCTGGTCGATTGCAATGGGTGCTGCACTCCCTCTCCCAGCCTCGCCCCATGGCTTGCAGCTTGTAGCCTTTCCTCGTGGTCTTTCTATGTTCTTGGCATTTCTAAATCTCAGGGGGTTTTCTTGCAACCTTGGCTTCACCCTCACAGCTTCACAAAGTGCCCAAATTGGGGCTGCTTACAGGGATTCCGACCCTGCCACACATTGCCTGGCTTCCCTCCTTTGAAATCTGAGGGGGAAGCCTCCATGACCCCCTTTTTTAGCAAAGCCAGCATTACATGAGCACAAAGACTGATCCCCAATAAGAAAGGTAGTCATGCCCTCTTCAATCACAGCAGCAGGGCCCACTCCATCCAGGCTGCCACTTGGTCCAATGACATCTGGGCTGCTGCTGGCCCCAAGTCCATCTCCTGCTTCCATCATGGCCACTGCTGGCCTCGCCCCCATCGTGGCCATCACTTCCTCCTTCCTTTCAGCCATATTACTTTCTTCCACAACATTATCTCTCTGGGGCCCAGCTTTACACATGCCTTTCTGGCTAAACTGAAAATCTATAAAGTCTCTCTGCTTTACTTTCCACTCCTGAAATTTGGTGTACAATTTGCTGAATGCAGACATCAATATCCATAAGGCAATTTGGATACTTTGATGTTTTGAGATTTTCTCTACCAGTTTATTAATCAATCCATCATTAAATTCGGCCTCACACAGTTTCGGGACATGGGAAAAATGCTAAGTTCTTTGCCAAAGTGTAATACATGTAGCCTTTACTCCATTTTCCTATGAAGTCCTCTTTGTCCTCCAAAATCTCCTGAGTACAGTTTCTACCATCCATCTTCCTAGTCACATTCTGGACCTTCTAATTTCCTCTCACAAAACAATTCCAAAGACTCACAATCCACATGGTCAGACTTAGATATAGCAGAACCCCTATTTCTGGTACCATTTTCTGTATTAGCATTCTCACAGCTATAAAAGACTTGACCATGTAACTTAGAGGAAGGAAGATTTACGGTTTAGTCCATGTGAGGCTGGGGTTGGTGGATCTCAGGGCATGGCAGCGGGAAGCAGAAGGAGGGTGAGCACATGGGCTGTTCTCCTCACATCATGGAGGCTGAAGGCAAGAGAGAGATCGGGGAGGAGGAACCATATATAACCCCAAGGCCACACCCCCAAGGACCAACCTTCTCTAGCCATACCCTACCACCCTTTACAATGTATTTATCTAAGCTGTAATTACGACACTCATGACTCAATTACATCAACTCTAAACACCAATTTATGAGCTCCTCAAGGGGCCATTCTATATCTAACTATAACACCCTCATAAGTAGATTGATGCCTTCATTGCAGAAGTGGGTTGGTTATCATGGAAATGGCTTGCTGATGAAGAGGGTCAGTTCATCTCCTTCCTCTCCTCCTCTCTGTCTCATGAGCATGCTGACTTCTCTTTCCACCATGTTAGGATGCAACACGAAAGCCCTAGCCAGATCCCAGATGCCAGTGCCATGATTTGGAATTCTCTTAGGAAGTCAAATAAACTTCTACTTTCTTTTCAAAAAATTTTTTTTTCTTGGTAGTGGGGAATGAACTCAGGGGAATTCTACTTCTGAGCTATGCCCCCAGCCCTTCTTTATCTTTTGTTTTTAAACAGGGTCTTGCTAGGTTGCTGAGAGTATCACTAAGTTGCTGAGACTGGCTTCAAACATGCGACTCTCCTGTCTCAGCCTCCCAAGTACTGGGTTTACAGGCATGTGCCACCACACCTGGCTTAAACTTCTACTTTTATATATTCCCAGTCTGTGCCATGTTGTTATAGTAGCAGAAAGTGACCAATACAGTGATTACTACCCTTTCATTTTCAGTATTTACTTCCTTGTTTCCTATATAATGTTATCACCTACGTGTCCAGCTTCAAACAGGATAATGTAGTTTTGTCTGTTTTTGAATTTTCCATAAATGGGTACTATTTAATATTGCTTCCTTAAAACAACTAAGTTTTATTTTTTAAAATACTATCCATCCTTCCTGTGGCCATAGTTCATTAATTAATATGGCTATGTAGTGTCCAAGTAAATGAAAATACACAATGCATTTTTATATTGATGGATATATCTTTAAAACTTTTTAAAATATAAGAGCAGTAAAAACAATTAAAAATTATGAGTTACAGATTAGTGGTATGGCTCATTGTTAGAGCGCGGGCTTAGCATTTTTGAGGTCCTGGGTTCAATTTTCATCATCAAAAAGAAAATAAATGATGGGTTAATTATCAACAATAAAACCACCCCGACCTACAAAAATTGAACAACCTTTCAATAAAAGTAGAAAAAATATTACCAGTCCTGTTAATATATAGATACAATTAGGATAATCTGTGTACCAAAAGTGTTATACCTTCTTTTCTGTAATTGTAATGAGAAAGTATTTGTTTTCCAAATATATTTAAAATAGCTTGAAAATAATTTAATACAGTAAGCTGTCTGAGTTATTCTTACATAAAAGACTTATAAGAAATCAAGTCAGTGTTTTCATTAATATGTGATTGGAAACAACTGACAAAAATTTCAACTTGCATAATAAAATTATGAGGTAGCCATGAAGGTAGGATAGCTGTCTGCTTGACTTCTTGGCATATTATTTGTGTGATATTCAAATATATGATCCATTATATTTCCCCCCAAAATAACTATATTTAGCTTTTGTGCATCAATAAAAGTGATGCAACCCACAGATTACTGGGAATCATGTACCTGCTCAGACAAAACTTCTTCCTGAAGCCAACCTTGAATGCAGACAGATAATTTTCAAGTGAAAGGCATGTTAGAAACCTAGAAAGAAAAATCATATTCACTTGCTAAGATATACAACACCCATTTTACCAACACTCTTTTTCCTCTCTAAATTCTGAAAAATTGCATATGGGGATCCTAGGTACTCTGAAAATTCAGTAGGATTTTTTTATGTTGTTGCCTTTATTAATGTGTTTTTTCATAGTGGCTAAATTTGCAAGTGAAGAGGAAACTCAGAAGACAAATATCCGAAGTTCATGGTGAATTAGAAAGTTTTCCTGCCTGAAACACACAGATGCCTCTATTTATTACTAACCAATAAAATTATGGTAATAGTGTATATAAAGAATATAATAATTTTATATAATATAGTAAGATTCCAGCCGGGCGTGGTGGTGCACGCTTGTAATCCCAGTACTTTGGGAGGCGGAGACCAGTGGATCCGGGTTCACGGCCAGCCTCAGCTCTCTCTCTCTCTCTCTCCCTGTCTCTGTCTCTCTCTCTCTCTCTCTCTACTTAGTGAGGCCCTCTGCAACTTCGTGAGACCTGGTTTCAAAATAAAGTATAAAAAATAGGGCCAGGGGTGTAGCGCAGAGGTAGAACGCCCCTGGGTTCGATCCCTGGTACCGCAAAAAAACAAAACAAAACAAAACAAAACAAAAAAATATATATAGTAAGATTCCAGGTAGCTCACTAAACACTTTGCCTATATTATGAAATTTAATCTTCATATCTAGTTGGGGATTTATTTTTATTATCCCCACTAATGCAAACGTGGAAACCAAGGCCGGGGCTCAGTGATATTCCAAGGCAGGCCTGGAGGACTCTGGACCGGCACTCTCAACCACATCCTACTGCTGATCTGCTCTAGTCACTTTATTCAGTATCTCCAGACATACCCAGTCCCTCCCCCTCCTAGATAGCCCTTCATTTTCATTTCACTTTCCACATTTTCCAGGCAGACTTCTTCCAGCCCAGCCTTCAAAGTCTACCAGGTCCTCTTTCTTTCATTGTCGCCCCAAACTAATCTAACAACTCTTTTTTTGTATTTTATTGATTCATTGTAATCATAACATCATGATGAAGTTCAGAGTGATCGAAGCATGCATTCAGGGAGCCCTCCCCCAGCTCCCACCCCATCCCACTCCCTCCCTCGTCCCCCCTCCCCATGCACTACATCGCTATTGGTATTGATAAATTTTTGTTCTTACATCATGCCCATTGTAGTGTTTCCCTCTTTGAGTCTCCCGCCTCCCTCCATTAGGTCCCCTCCCTCATCCACTAAGGTTTATTCTCTTCGTCTGGAGTCCCTCCTGTGTCCCAATTTCTCCCTCCCTTCCACATATGAGAGGAAAATATCCAACCTTTCACTTTTTACTCTTGATCTCTTCCTCCTACTAAATTCTTCAATGACTAGCTAGTAGTATCTTACTACCCAGTTTAGATTTCCAATTGTTTTGCACCTAATCAAGAGATGTTATATTTGGACCTTGAATGTCCCCCAAAAGCTTATATGCTAAAGGCTGTAACACTATTGAGAGGTGGTAGAACATTTAAAGAGGGGAGGTCTAGTGGAAGGAAGCTAGGCCACTAGGGATGCACTTTTAAAGAGGTTGCCCCCTTTTCTCCCCCTCTCTCCTTTTGATTCCTAGCTACCTAAGGTAAACAAACCTCTTCTAGCAAGTGATCCCTGGCACAATATTCTTCCTCACCACAGGCCCAAAAGAAGTGGAAGTAACTGATCCTGGACTGAAATATCTGAAACTGTGAGCCAAAATAAACATTTTTTTTCCTTTAAGTCGGTTTTCTCAGGTATTTGGTCACAGGAACAGAAAGCTGTCTAACACAAGAGACCTCAACATAATTGGAAAACACACTATTAAATTCCAGGCAGTAAGTTACTAGAGATACAGTAGTTTTTGTAGTTTAGATTCTCCCAAAAGGAGAGCCTGAGACAAGGAATTGGTTGGTGTTTATTTAGTAGGTAACCACAGTAAACACAAGCAAAAAGTAGGGGAAGTGAGGCAGGAAAATGAGAAAAACCTCTAAGTGGCAACTTGGATTCAGTTCTACTGGAGATACAAAGAGAAAGCCTGAGAAACTTCAAGACAATGTGTGAACACCATCCTTCACCTGCTACTAGTTTAGGATTGGGGATAGGGGAAGGAATATCACCTGCCAGCCTCTGTTTTTAGTTGCCCTCTGGTAGGGAAGTAAAAAAGAAGGTAGGACTTGAAGTGATAAGAAGTCCACCTTCCAGGAAACTTTATTCCAAAGCTATAGGTAAATTCAGAGAACAGCAGAGAAGATATGAGGCAGGCTATCAACAATACTTTCTATGGTGATAATGAAGACAAACATGTTCAAATATGGGCTTTGCCTTCTTGGAACTGATGCTCCCAGATAAGAGGTTTACAACAGCATGTAACGCAGCACAAGGAAGGGAAAGAATCCAGTTGCTTGGTGGTTTCGATGCTGGGCAGGAGGTTTATGTCCTCCACCTTCACAGTCAGAACAGAGACAGGCAGATACACTGTTTTACAACACCTCTAGGAATAATTTAAATGTTTCATCTTCATTCCTCAAGGACACATTTGCTTTAGCACCCAAGTAGCAATGACTCCAAGATGCTGACCCTTTTGAGAAACAAAACTTTATGTTCTCTCTCCTCACATTTTTGGCCACAAACACTATCAAGGAAAAATCACTCTTACAAACATCAGTACCAGAAAAAGTTTGCAAAAGAGTGTTGTTACATGAATATTGGATTGGCTATAAGATAATCGTGGCAACCAATCAAATTTTCCTCTTACAAGGAAATTACGGGCCATGTATCCTCATCTATAGCGGTGGAGGTAGAGATCTACTGGCCAGATCTGTGTGTGTGTGTGTGCATGTGTATGTGTGCATGTGCGTGTGAGTGTGCATACGCATGTGCTCTTGCATGAGTATGTGTGTATGTGCTACTAGAGACGGAACCCAGAGGTGCTCCACCCCTGGCCTTTTTTTTTTTTTTGGCTTTTAATTTTGAATCAGGGTCTCACTAAGTTGTTGGGGCTGGCCTTGAACCTGTGGTCCTCCTGCCTCAGCCTCCCAAGTAATACGATTATGAACATGTGCTACTAAGCCCAACTCAGATCCCTCTTTAAGAAAAGAATTGTTAACCAGTCACCATATGTGGAGTTGACAGTTTCTAGCTGCCACTTCCTGCAGTAGAAGTCAGAGGTTCTGTTCCTGTTCCAGTGAGCCACCTTGCCGGTGATCAAGCCCTTCCCAGGGCAGTCCACATCTGGTGACATCTGGAGCCAGATAAAAAAAAAAAAAAACAGTCCCCCTGGGAAAGCAGTGACAGATAATACTGGTTCCAGGGTGACTTTGTCTTTGTTAACCCTAATCATAATTTGACTTCTCCTTTTGACCAAAATTGCTTATATCCTTTTCCTTCCACAATTAATGATCCCTAACAAATATCTCATACTCTAAACTTCATTTCAGCATCTGCTTCTAGAGACTCCCAACTATACAAGAATTGTGGAGCAATCTAATATTTAAAAAAAATCAAGTTATTCATAGGATGTGATAACTATAAAGGAATGTTAAGAAATAATATTTTGATTTAATAACAGACAGAACATATCTGAATAGATGAAATGGTAGAGACATCAAGTAGAAGAATTAGTATTCCATCTCAAGCAGGTCAGTACATTTAAATCATTGTGATTCCTATATGTGGGTTTTGGTATATAATGTGAAGGAAGATAAATGACACCCAAAATATCATCAGAACTTACCTAATCAGTTTTAGGAACGCTTGAAGAACTTCTGCATCATAAATAATCTTGTACTAGACTATTTTGAGTGATGAAATTGGAGCTTAGAGATTTTGAGTATTTTGTAGATTACAAAGCTTATAACTGGCATTCTCAGGGGATTAATCCAGTGTTTGGGCAACTAGTTTGCAGTTTTCTCATTGTGTCATTTTATCAATTTAAAAGAACATAGTGAGCCAGACATAGGAGGCTGAGACAGGAGAATCACAGGTTCGAGGACAGCCTCAACAAGTAGTGAGAATCTCATCAACCTAGTGAGACCCTGTTTTCAAATAAGAAATAAAATCGGGCTGAGGGTGTAGCCCGAAGATAGAATGCCTCTGAGTTCAATACCTAGTACCACAAAAAAAAAAGAACATGGTGACTTATCAGATATGAATTAAAAATATTGAATATGAAACGTACATGTAGTGGTATTATTTTAAATAGAATTTGAACTGAGAATGTTCTGCAGAACAGTTTCCGGGTGTGTGAGCCATATGGACCACCTGCACCAAACCTCTGGGGTTTGGAAAGCCACGTTTCTATCAAGTATTCCAGGGTGGTTCTGAAGTTGGACAGCAATTGTCATGTAATTTGATTTATTTAGTGTTATTGAAAGACTTAAATCAATTCAGGCGACAGATTATTAGGCACATTAATGTGGGAAGAGTAGAATTGTTTTAGTGAATATGAATACTTTGATGAAGATACTAAAATGTACAGAATAAGAAATAGTAGGGGGAAATAATGCATTCATACCTGTAGAAGCATGTTCAGGTCTTATCTTCTTTTCCACTTCAGTGCATGTTAACCTGACTTCCAACTGCCAATGATTGATGGGTGTGGTGTATAACTCAGGATATAATCTTGGGTATCTTTGGGATGTATGTTTTACACTGACTCCCAGACTTTTTCCAACTGACTGAAGTGGTAGCTGGCTTGATAACTCAACCTGTACTGCCTGCCTTTCTTTCTCTCTCAATTTTTCAATTTTGTTAGCTTTCAAATAAACCATTTGCAGAATTCCTCTAAAAACAACCAAGACTTTTTTTAAAGAGCCTGTTTTTAACATCTATATATATAGGGAATCCATAAACAACACTAGAATTTAACTTAATTTGGAAAAAATTCCTCTTATATCTGACATATATGGTATAGTAGTTTTTGTTCATTTTCTTTTAATTATTCATTTGGTGATATATAGTAATGAGTCACCATTTCTCTATGTAAAACAATGCCCTTCATCTGCTAAAGATTTTGACCAAATTTCCTTCTCTGTTGAAAAATTCCAATGTGTGTGTGTGTGTGTGTGTGTGTGTGTGTGTGTGTGTTGTGTACTAGGAATTAAACCCACAGGCATTTTGCCTATACCCTCATTCCTTTTTTAATTTTTTGTTTTGAAACAGGGTTTCCTTAGATTGCTGAGAGTCTCACTAAGTTGCTGAAGCTGGTCTTGAACCTGAGATCCTCCTGTGTTAGCCTTCCAAGTATTGGAATTACAGGCCTGTGTCACCACACCCAGAGAAAAAATCTAATTCGATACATGATAGATAGATAGATAGATAGATAGATGATAGATAGATAGATTTCCAAACCCTATTTTGTGGTTCTTTAATAAGAACCAAGTCAGGAATAACCATGCTTCTGATCTGCTTTGAAATCTTGGAAGAAATTCAACCAATCTGCACTATAGACCAGCCAAAACAAAAAGGTGAAATGGAATTTTATATCACCTAATCCAGATTATTTTATATTAAAATACTTGAATTCCTGAAAAGATTTAACAAAATAAGACATAAAATTTATCTTATATTTCCAAAAATGTTCTATCTACACATGTCAAAAATAGAACCATACAAATGAACACGCACACACACACACACATACACACACACACAACAAAAAAGGGCCCATATGATCCTGGAAATATAAATAGATAGCACTTTTTGGCTGATGAATTCCAAATTTAAGTGTTCTGTCTGGGCTTTGAATTTGAACTGTAATATAACAATGTAACCCAAAATACATTTTGGATTCAATTTGGTAATTCCTTGTCTTGTTAATTAGCAGTAAGATTTTGAATTCCTATTTGAAAATCAATCTTTATAAATGCCTAAGCCTCAATTGTATATGCAAATTCCACACATTTTCATACTACTTGGAATAACTGCATATGCAAACAGGTAATTTGACAGTTAATGATTCATTTGCACGTGCAAACCTACAATTTAACATACAGATGCCATTTGGTAGATGTAAATAATATTCCATGTTGACCCTATCCACCAATTCTTTTTTTCTCTTTTAAAAAAAAACAAGCCTTAGATAGTTTTGTTTTTATTTTCATCACTAAAAATCTATTAATATTTCAGTAATAATCAGGTAGAAAAATATTTAAAAATTATAAATGTTTGAAAAATATTCCTCTGCCCAATTGATCTTCAATAAAACAGAATTCTGTCATTTTAATCCCAAACTTAGAGTATATATTAAATGTATTCATGTGATGCTTATATATGTTTGATTAGACATATAAAATCATGATGCAGCTGACTGTATTTATCACCTTAACACTTTTCAACCTGAAATAACATAAAAGCTTTTTTTCTTCAAAAGACCAATATTTAAAGGGTGTTGATTTATGTAAATCAATAATTTATCAACTTGCTATCTTTCCTTGCTGCCAGCCAGATGCTTCTCCCTTTGCTCGGCCAGACAATGTCAGCTGCAACACATAATGGCCTCTGCTTCATGTAGAAATAAGAGCATAAATATTTTAAAAATCCTGCTACAGAAGTAAGGAGGGCTGGGGTGGGGGTGAGAGATTTTACCGGTTTATTGTGAGAGTAGAACAAGTCTACATATTTTATGGGTTGATTTTATCAGAAGTGGAGGCAGGGCCATCTCTTAGCCTGATTTTTATCTCCTAACAAGACTGACAGACCAAAGTCTTTTCATAGCAATTTGTTGAAGACATCTGGTGAAGCTTTCTAGGGGATGAACACACTGCAGAGTGTTCCTCTGGTATCAGTTGGCATGGCAACCAGTAAAAGACTATTCAACATCAGTAGGTTTCAAAAAGGTTGAGGCCTAGTTGAAAATCCATTTGGGCTCCTACCTGCAAAATTCTTTTGAAAATGCACTAAATCTTTTCTTAGGGCTCTAGAGACTGAACCAATATGTACAACTGTGGCACCTTCAATCTTAAATAATTTTCAAAACATGGGATTAATGATTCCAGTCACCAGAGGTATTACAGAAGATAGAGAATTACTGGCCCTGTGCTGGAAAGGATATTAGTTGAAATATGATTGCTGTTTCTCTTCGTGTCTTATCATACAGGAAACAAAGTGTTATTTTCAAATTTCTGTAAGTTTTAGATTAAGAGGGTCAAATGAATGAAAGAAAATCCTTACAGGTTATTTTTCTTAATCAACACATTTGTCTTAAAGAACTAAATGGGGTTTTTAATGATGAAAGTAAAAAGATGATTTTTAAATATTTATGTTAATATAGTGTTTTAAAAAGTTACTACTATTTTATACTTGAATATTTAAAGGACTTTTTAATTATATTAGCATACATCAGTTTAAGTGATGTATTTTGTGATCAACTAGTTTATAATTCTTTGAAAGCCAAATAACCACTAACCAAGGTTCTCTGCTAACACAATTTTTATAAGCTGCAAATAGGCTAATATAACTTTAACCCAAATGAAAAGTTCCCATGATTTTTATCCGTATACTTGTTGTATTCCATTGCAGATTCACAGCCAGAATTCTAAAATGAAATGAATAAAACAAGAAAGAAGTTCCTAAAAGCATATTCTAAAAACATGAGGAAAACATATCACAACATCCTACATCATTGCTCTGACCACAAGTTAGAATTTAACTATTTCATTTTAACTCTCCATTCAGTAGAAGATGGTCCTCAAACTTAATTTTTAAATAAAAACAGGTTACTTAAAATCCGATTAACGAAGTTGTTATGGAGTAATTGAATTTTCAATGCTCCATGAAACTTGTGCCCTGCGGCCCAACAATAAGCACTACCACCATGATATTTAGAGCATATCTTTATCAATGCCATGTAACACCAGCTCTGTTACCACCACCACCTCAGATAGCGTGAGATTTAGTGAGGTGGCACAGGGTGCTCTAAGGAGCTTGAAATCATGCCATGAGACATATTCAAAGCAGCGTTTATTTGTATTATGTACCAGTAGCTCTGATTATACTATATTCCACTCTGTTGCCTCAGAGGCAAGGAGAATTTGCAAGTGTTGATTCAGTCCACCGAAGGGAACAGGAAGCTGAAAGATACGGATGTTTTTCCTGGTTCTAAACCTGATCTGAAAGACAAGAAGCCTCACCCTCTTTTCAGAAGGGAGGAGAGAGGGCAGCTCTTACTGCTCCTCTAGAATTGTGGGAAATATGGTAATTTTAGGGGATAGGATTTTGAAAAAAGTATAGAGTTCCAAGTATAAATTGTGTTGCTAATAAAGTTTGTGTTGCTAATAAATAAAATAAGTTGCTTGGAATTGGATTTTTAGCATAGAAATATTCCACATAATCAAATGATACCATTCATTTTGAAGGCACTTAAAAATTCAATATTTCATAGCTTCCCCAGGAATCACAGAACAATTTTTTCTCTTGAATCTAGGAGTAAAATTACTTTATTTGTGTATTCTCTTTCTTTCTATCTCTTACTCTCTCTTTTGCCTGAAAATTGCCCAGGTAGTTATTGGCTGTTTTGCCTGTGATGTTGTTAGATAGAAAGTCTTTGCTTACTCTCTAAATTTCCTTGATACCATGCTCCTTCCTTTACTGTAGGCCAGAGCTCAGTGCTAACACACTGCTTAAGAAATGTAGTGATTTAGAAAGCATATATAAAATGCCACACACTTTGCCAGAGTCTTGACACATATTACCTCATTTATTCATATCTCATCAACTCCAAAAGATAATTATTATTGTGCCCTTTTTACAGATAAAGAAACTGAGGCTAACAGAGAGATTAAGTAATTAATCCTAAAGCAGAATACTTGTGAAAGGATGCAAACTGGTTCTATTAATCCCCAAATTTGTACATATTTGGGAAAATCCAAAGGGCTAGATAAATGATTTTTCATATTGACTAAAATAAAAACTAAATGTATTTATGGCTCAATGAATAATTTATGGATGAAAATGATAATGAGGAACATGTTCTCATTTCCTGCTCTTAGTCCCCGAACTAGCTGTACAAAGCAAGTCTTAAAAGCTCCCAGAACCTTGAGCCCCTCTGCGGGCATTTGATACAGCTAGCCATTGCTACTAGGGCACAGAACTCTTGCGTTAAACTTGCATAGCAAGGGGGGGTCAGCCTGTGCACCTTCCACTGTGAATACTTAGAGCAATCAATACTGGCAAGGAATGACACCCACGGTTCCATCCTCCTGTTCTGTTCTCTGCAAATGCCCCACCTCCACCCCAGCAGATGTATTTTTCTCTACCCTTCAGGTCAGTGGCTTGAGAGACAAAGAATGGGAAGAAGTAGACAATTAGTGTGACATATGAACTTAATTTAAATGGACACAAATAAAATTTTAATTAGAACATATGTTGAATACACGGCCCCAGGGAACTGACAGTTGTGCTTTGTGTCTTGCTAAACTTGTTTCAGACAGTGCTGCCAGGACCAAGTCTATCACTAGAGTGGAAAAGTTCCGAAAGCCAAGAGGTTTCAACTGAACACATGAGCATCTCGCTGCAAAAGGGCAGGCCTCTTCAGCAGTGAAAGCGTGGGTGGAGGAGAAGCTGGTAACACAGCCGGGTCCCTAGTGCATCGCATGCTGAGACTTCCGATGAGGTTTCCCATCATGACTTCAACCACCATATGCACAGGACTACCCGTGCTCCAAAACTATATCTGAAGATTTATCTTACACCCAGATTTGTTGCCCCCATAGTAATATTTATTCTCAAAGATAGCAGCATTATGCTCTTCAGTATTTAATAATTTACCACCCATAATATGCACAAAACCCATTTAGATTACAAATAGAGGGAAGAAGACAGTGTAGACATGAGTCAAAAGCACACCAATAGATCAATAGACTATAGATTGGAAAATTACTGTATCATGATAGTTGCAGAATGAGTTACGTAGCAGTCCTAGAACCCTCAATGATCCTAGAAGAAATCAATAGTTCCCTTGGTAGCTATGTGACTGGGGATGAAATGCCCAGTTTGCAAGGGGATTTCAGAGAGGCTGGAGTCTGGGCACACAGTCACATGTGTACTTCTTATGAAAAGCATAATGAGGATGAGCACATATGTTTTGGGGGTCTCAAATATCTTCCTAGAGAAATTTCAAGAATGAGTAAACATTACCCAGGGAAGTGGGATGGACAGCCCAAAGGGAGGCCAATGTTTCTGAAACTGGAACGATGGTATGATAGTATGACAATTTGCTCTTGCAAATTGTTATCTTGTGAATTAAATGAGATTTTGTTACCAATTCTGAAACATGCAAAGGCTTACACTAAAGTCAAATAAAGAAGTATTCTTGAATAATTTTTCATATTGCACTTAAAGGTACCACCCTCCAATGGAAGTGTAACAATTAATTCAAATAATTGATCTGCAATGGAAATAAATCCTTAGGATGAAGCTTTGTGAAGAGAAGGAACATGAAATGGTGGACAGCAACTGCCTGGGTGGACCTCCAGCACCCCCTGTGCTGAGAACTAGTGAAACGCTACACAAGTCAGTTCCCAGCTGTGAGGAGTAGTTTCCCATTTATAAAAGTATCTCTAAGATCCTGACTATCTTTCTGAATTTCTACATATTTGGTGTATTGATAGCAGACGACCTCTTTGGCATAGAACTGGAACCATACTCAAATTGTCATTCTGTTAATCATTTCTCAACTAAATAATTAACCATAATTCGATGTGGGATTATTCCATATTTGCCAACTTTAGTGTAACTCATTCTAATGAAGTATTTAGCTTTAACTAATGTTGACTTTTTACATATTTTCTTCATTTATAAATGAAGCTGGGTACCAGAAAATAACCTGTTTCCTACCCCTTCCTTCAGTTCAGAATTTTGATTAATTTGATTAACTTGTTTTGGAATACATGAAATAATTTCCCTGAAATCACATACACATGTACACACACACACACACACACAATCAGAAGCCTCAATACTTCTTTCCCCCAAAATGAAAGAAATCCATAGCAGCTTAAATTTAAAGTTAGATTCTGGTTGGACACTTGACTCTAACAATAAAGAATATGTCACCTTCACACTTTCATAATCTAGAACTACTGTTAATCTGTTTATAGACTCATCAGAACTGAAGACCCAGAATTTTATCACTATATTAATTGTCTTAAGTTCTAGTTAATTGTACTAAGATTAAGCTTCAAAGTATATTTTTCAAGTTTGGCTTGTTGCTAATTTAATCATCTGAAATTGGTTCTTTATATAGTTATGCAATTTAAACCTAGAGAGCACCTATGTAAAAATTAATAGGCTTTACCTGACTTTAATCAACAAACATTTATTAGATACCAAGTGCATTTCCATTGTACCAAATGCTGGGGTGCAGAAAGAAATAAAAGCATGAAGGCCTCTGCATGGAGGCAGGTGCATGGAGGAGGAGCCCTGAGCTGCATCCTGTGGTCCATCCTCTGCAGAGTGTCCCTGAGTGCTAAGGGAGCATGAAATAAGAAGTGATCTCTTCTGTCTGAGAGGTCAGGGGAAGGTTTCATGGGGGAAGTGGTATTTGAGCTGCAATTTAAAGGATGGATGGGTCTCATTTGGATGGAAAAGGGGCAAAGGAAAGAGAATTCCAGGGAGAGGGAAAAGGAATTAGCCTGAGACTACGAAGTCTTTTTTGAAAGAAATTTGAAATAATTGGGAGATTGTACCTTAGAATATAAACTAAGATTGGCAAGCTTATTGGTAAGGGCTTTGGGCCCCATGTATGGAATTTTAGTTTATTCTTAGAAAATGAGGAGAAGAGGTGAGAATAGCGGACCAGTCAACAATGGTTTTGGTGCCTGTATGGAAGAAGAGTTGGACCAGGTTGATACCATCTTCCAGAGAGCAGGGGTGGAGGAGAAAACACTGGAGAAAGCATGAAAATAGACCCCAAAGGATGGGGCAGGTGTGCATTTATTACTTTTTTATGTAACAAATACTTGCTAATCCTTGTGCTGTATATTAGGAAAGAGCAGGATAAAAAAAATAATCAGTGACTCCACCTTTAAAGACATGGAGTAGAAGCAGCACATGGCACAAAAATAAAACGTGCCAGGTAGTAGGGGGAGTCCGCCTACCCTTAAGCCACCAGAGGAGGTTTCCCGGAAAAGACAGTTCTGGAACTAAATCATAATTGATGAAAACCACATAAAGCCAGTGTGGTCCTGAGCCACATTTAATTTCTCCAGGTCTCAGTTTCTTCACTTGTAAAGAGAGGGCATTAGGCTGGATCAGTGATTCTCACCCCCAGCTGCACATTGGAATCACTGGGGAGACTTTTAAAACCACTAATGCCCGCGACCTACTGCAGACCAGTATTAACTCAGTCTTTGGGGGGTGGAGCCCAGGCCTGGGTAGTTATTTAAGGCTCCCCAGGTGACTCTAATGTGCAGCCAGGGCTGCGGATCATGGGATGAGATGATCTCTGAGGTCATTCTCATTTGTGAAATAGATACTCAAGACAAGCCCACATAGACACTGCAAAAAGCAGATAATCTGTTTAACAAATGTCTCATACTGTGAGCACTTCCCACTCTGGGGCCTCAGACCCATTGTCTTCATGTTGCCCCAGAAGGAGCAGGAAGCCAGCCGAGTAGCTTCCATCTTGGAAGTGCCCACTTCTACAGATTTTTCTCCATCTCCAGTTAAAAATATGGCCATCTTGGGCTGGGAATGTAGTTCAGTGGTAGAGTGCTTTCATAGCACACACCAGGCCATGGGTTCGATCCCCAGCACTACAAATACATACACACACACACACACACACACACACACACGCACACCTGTTTTGCATCCAGTTCTCTCAGACAATGGTTTCTTCTGAGAAGCTATTTTTAACTAATTTTAAATAAAGGTCTTTTTAAATTTACTTTTATCATTTTTCCCCTTCCAGTCCTCAGTTTTAGGTTGTTCTTCTTTACCCCTGACCATTTTGGTTTGTAAAACTTCACAGGTACTTAGTCTTCTTATATT
This sequence comes from Glis glis, assembly GCA_004027185.1. NCBI lineage: Eukaryota > Metazoa > Chordata > Mammalia > Rodentia > Gliridae > Glis > Glis glis. The sequence goes on from PVJS01025411.1 coordinate 19,445, forward strand.
TTACTTTCTATCTAGATCTCATCGAATTTTCCAAACCTGGTTCATCTCTTAGTGTTTTTAGGAAATCTCAGATTTCACTTTCCTAAACTTTCACTGGTATTCTTGAAACTATAAATAATATCTATATAATTTATTTATAATTAATTATTCCCTTCCTTGTAAGATATACTATTGTCTAAAGTATTCATATATTCTGAAGTATTCAATTATTCAAGTGTTTACTTTGTTGGGAAAAATTAAGTAGGGAGAAAAATTAAATAATCAACTAAATGAGAAAATTATAGGAAATTAAATTTAACTAATTAAGTAGGTACAGTGGATGAAATAATTTTTAACTACAAGGAACTATGTAAATGTAATTTTTATTCATTTATTTGAGATACATTTTTGAGGCCTTATTATGCACTGGTCTTCTTTTAGGTATTAGAGATCTGGAGGAAAAAATATCCCTGGAAACATGGGTTTTTGCATTCTATGGGAGAGAGTAAACAATGTGTGTGTGCGTGTGTGTGTGTGTATCTGTGACCATGTGGTAATGAACTCAGCGAAAAGCAATAAAGCTTGGTAAGGCCATAGATAAGAGTAGAAAAGAGTTATCATCTCAGGGCGGGGGTAGAGAAGACCCCTTCCTGGCTGGTTTATACTAAAATATATTCATAGGCTTATACTAGTTCATGTGAACCCATTTTCTCATTCTGGGAAATAGTAAGAATATATTATTTCCTTTTCATAGAAAAGCTAAATTGACATATGTTTATAGCAGAGTACCAAGAAAGCAAGGTAGGCCATTTCTTTCAAGTAGGCCCTTTCTACTCCTTATATATCTGTAGCTTTTCCCAACCGTGGCTTAGAAGAAATTCTCCCGTATTTGATTAGTATTTTGTTCTGGGTATTAAATTTAGTTTTGAAAGAGAAGTACTATAGTGGTTTAAAATTTCTGGTAGGTTTTATATATATACACACTCTCTCTCTCTCTCTCTCTCTCTCTCTCACACACACACACACACACACACACACACACACACTAACATGTGGCTTAATTTCATTTTTATTTAAAAGAATTTTTCTGGGGTGACATTCTCCCATAAATATTTCATAGAGATTACTAGTGGCTAAACTTCAATTTGAATAAAACACCAAAAAGTTTAAAGTGAAAACACCTCTTTGCAGGTATAATAAGATTTAAAAAAAAAATCAAGAGTAAAAGAAGATGAAGCTGGAGATGGTGGCACATGCCTATAATCCCAGTACTTGGGAGGCCAAGACAGGCAGGTTGTAGGTTCAAGGCCAGCCTCAGCAATTTAGTGAGACCCTTAGCAACTTAATGAGACCCTGTTTCAAAATAAAAAATAAACAGGGCTTTGGGTGTAGGTCGGAGGTAGAATGCCTCTGGGATCAATCCCCAGTACAAGAAAACAAAACAAAAAAGAATGATTCAATTATTTGTGTTCACATTTTCTTAATCTCCAAAGGAACTGGAAGACAGGATAAAAGAGTTGAAAATATAAAATAAAAAAGTTCTGTTAAGTTCCTTCCACGCCCATGTGTAGAGTATGATTTAAATTGTACGGAAAACCACAGCCTAGTTCTCATAAAATCAAACCTGGTTCGCCATTTCTGCTGCTGACAGGAAATGTCATTGCTAGGAAATAAGGCACAAGCTGCTGTCTCCAGAGCGTCAGCACCTCAGAGATGGATGAGAGGAAGGGCCCTGTGTAAACAACACTGACCTGTGCCCGGGATGAATATGTGTGACTTCCTGGAGCCTGTTTGTATCGCTCTAGGCTGAAAGGGCATTGAAAGAATCTTAGGGAAACATATTCTTTTCCTAAAGACAATCAGACATGAGAAATAAAGCAGTAATGATGGGGAGAAATTATAAGGAGAGCAAAAAATAGTCCAAGTGGTATAAATCTTGTGTTCTTGTGGAGATATTTGTCACACTCATGGCCATTTAATGAGTAGCCATGAGACATTTTTGTATAGTGTGTGATATTGAAACACACTTGAAAAAAATAATGTATGTTTGTGTTTATGTATATATACATATATATGTATGTACATATGTATGTATATGACCTTCATGTAAACATTAGCATACTATATATAAATCCTCTTATGTCTTGTAGCCAGAAACATTGTGGATGCCTATAGTGAGAAGAAATATTGTTTTCCTCTCTGTGTGTATGTATAGAATGCATTATTTAAACTCACGCAGTATGCATATGCAGCTATAAAGTCTACAAAATAGAAGAATACATAGGCTAGAAATTTCCAGGTATGTATACCCATCCCACATACATTACAGCACATGTCTGTGATCAATTTATATTTCCTATGTCTTACCTAGGGATTTGTACTTGGGCAAAAAGGGTTACAGAGTCCATTAGCTGATCTGAATTTATGACAATAAATCCCTTGATGTTCAGCTATGACAGGAATTACTCTCCTCTAATGAGTAATAAATGTGGGTAAGTCATGTGTCCCCTTGGATTACTTGGCTAAAATCACATTTAGAAGATGGCTAATTGTCTAAAATTTATCCAAATTCAATACAAATTTTATTGCCACTAATTGCCTTTGCAGGTTTTTGAACATTAAGCATATTTAAATGTATTTGTCATCGCACTCCTGTGCATATGTAATGGAGGAATAGCAGAGTCACTATTATCCAATTTGAGCTTTTCAGCTATTTTTGTAATTTAACATTAGATCAGTATGACTTGAAATATAATTTTCCATTTTTAGGATTGTGACATTTTGTATTTGTAAATTAAATGTTTTTGTAATTCTTATTCTATCCTTATCATTTTTGTTTTCATGTGTGTTAATTGTAATATAAGTGTTGCCAACAAGTAACAATATATTGTAACACCTGTTAATGCCATTGTAGATTTATTTGCATTGCCATTCTAAGTAAACTGAATTAGTTTACCCAGTTCCAACATACTAAACATCTGTCTCCAAAACTTTTATATTAAAATAATCTCTTATTTGAAATTTGGCATAGGGGTATGATGTTGAGTAAAAAATTTCAAATAATAGAAAATCTATAATTTTCTAACAAAATAATTGAGACATCTCGGCTAAATATGTAAGAAATGACATGCTTTAAAATGATTTCTATAAGAAATTTGAAATTTTTCCTTTATTCAACAAGCTCATAAAATAATACAATACTAACTATTCAAAGGTTTTTTGGCTGGGATGTTTTATATTAAAATATTCTTCACAGTAAAAAATCCCAAGGTAGAAATGATTAAATGGAGAGAAGGAGAAAGGGAAATAGAATAAGCAAGAGAAGTAAAGATATGTTTTCCTAGTTAAAATTTAATGAAATAACAATTCTAGGCCAATTAGCAGTTTGATCACATTTTTCTACTTCAAACACATAGAAATAATAGACAAAATATAAACATTCTATGTAAATATATAAATGGGTTTGTATAATGAAAAATCTCTGTAGACCAGAAACAGAGACGAATCCCCAGTGTAAGCAAGGACCATAGTCACCTCCCTCATTAGAAGCCCGAGTTTGAACAGCGTTGTCTGGGTCGTGGTCCCAAAGCCTGTGTGAGGGTCAGATGGAAACCACACCGGTGTGCCGGAGGGTCACACCTACAGACCCGCACATGAAGCCTATGGCTTCGCAGTCACTCTGGTTCATACCTAGGACCTAGAATACCACCTGCAGAGGTGGAAGAGTTATGATTGCCCAAAGCAAAGAAAAGCCCATGCCAGTTTGTCCACAGGGATGGAGCCTGACCTACACAGTGGTTGATCTGAGCTCCAGGTAACTTTCAAACCTCATACAGCAAGGACCACACTACAGAAAACTCCCTGGGAAGATGAAATGAGGGAAATAAATGATAAATCGCACGAGACACTCCATTAACATGAAAGGAAAAGTGGGGACCCAGCGATCTTTAATAAATGCATATCCAAGAAAGTAATACTGAAACAACTTGTAAATGACTTTAACAGAGAATCTTTAAAATTTCTACAGCTGTAACACAAGGAAGAGTCCCCATTGCTTTGCCAACCAACTCAAATATCTACATCATCTTTAGGTATGTTCCTACTATTTATATTCTTTCTCATGTTTTCTAGTTGTTTTGTCATGTATTTTCTAGACATACTAATTTTTTTAAGTATCTTGTTGTTTCTTCTCCTAGGGAAAGTTCACCCTTCCACTCTTATGGGCAGATAATAAAGTGTCTGATCACCTTAACCAAGTAAGGATCTGTGTGCGCTCTATACTGAGGCTGTGTTAAGTTTTAAGACTGGTACAGCTTCATCTAGTTCTTGTTTGCTGTTGACCCTGCAGAGTTTTCAAATGCTTTATTGGAGACCCCACCCACTTGTAAGACCCAAACTCTCTGAGCTGGGAGACTACACAATGAAATCGCCCTGCTTCTCAAAGATCTTCTGCTTTGATTTTGAACTTCCCACCTGTGCAGACTTAGTGTTTGGTAAATGGCCTCAGAGAAGTACTTGTCTGGGGCGTGTGCACTGCCCTCCAAATCTCTCTCTGTCTCTGTCTCTGTCTGTCTGTCTCTCTCTCTCTTTCTCTCTTTTTCCTGTGGATGAGACCCAGTGGCATTCTACCTCTGATCTATGCCCCAGCCCTATTTTATTTTTTTTTTTTAGTTTGAAAAAGGGTCTCACTAAGTTGCTGAGGGCCTCAGTAAGTTGCTAAGGCTGGTCTCAAACCTGCAATCCTCCTGTCTCAGTCTCCCAAGTACTGGGATTACAGGTACGTGCAACCATGCCCAGCTCTAATCTCTTTTAAAATTTTTGCTTAATTCTCTAACCCCAAGAGTAACTCTCTACCACAGTCTGTGCCTAGTTTACACGGGATCTTTAGTCACTTGCCTATGACTCTGGTTTTCCAGATTTTTCCACTGAAGCATATTTTAGCTTCTCTTCCTGTCTAGCCTTAAAATTAGATCTTCACTTTAGAATCTACTGAAAACTAATAATTTCCTTTATAGTGAACATTATGTTGCTTATATTCTGAAAGAAAAATGTGTTATTTGTTAAAAGTTTTTAATTATATATAGTAGCTAGAATCTTAATTTTTACAGTTTTCTACTCTTTTTTTTTAATTTTCAAAACATTCCTTGAGCCGGGCGTGGTGGCGCATGCTTGTAGTCCCAGTACTTGAGAGGCTGAGACAGGAGGATCTGGGTTCGCGGCCAGCCTCAGCTACTTAGTGAGGCTCTCCACAACTTAGTGAGACCCTGTTTCAAAAAAAAAATTCCTTAACTAAATTTAAAATAATATTAGAGACATTAGTAATAGAAGCAAAACTAAGCAAAGCCAGAACAAACTATGAATAGCAGAAATAACTGCAGATAATCAGAGAATATAGTAAAAGAAATAGAACTTCTAAATGATGAATAAGAAAAGGATTTAAGTGATTATTAAAAATAATAATTACAGAGGACATAGAGGCAGTGTATACATCTATATAGTTGGTGTTCCTAAACAAGAGATACAAAAAATAAATTAGATGCAATAGTCAAGAGGCATGAAAACTGTACTAGGCTGAATACATATACAAGTCTTTAATTTATTCAGGCACAATTAAAATATACATGTAGTGGTCACATTTTCTAAATTAAGAAAGTGTGTAGGTGCAAAAGAATTATCCTTAAAAAATAAAAATTAAGCTTGCTCGAGACACCTATTATAGTATTAAAAGACGAAACACAATGGGTTAACTATGGAAAATTTATCACTCATATTTTCAACATTATATGGATTTCTTTTTAATAGGATGAGGCAATACAAACATACCTTGACTTACAGAATATTTCAGAAGTTATTCTACCTAAACACCTTTCCCACGTAAGTTCTCAAAGATTCAGTGTAACCATTGAGGAAAAAATCCAAATCAGCAAGTCAGAGGAGGGAGGAAGACCTCCCTGGAGGAACAGCGGCAACCGCTGAGAGCAGCCCTGTCTTTACTTAATCTTACATATAATTTCAGTACAGAATTTAGATTCTGTAATGAAAGAAGATGAATGTCATAAAATAAAAACAAATAATATACTCATCTGGGTCTAGAATCTTTAAATGAAATAAACAATACCAAGAAAATGGGTGACAAGAGTAGAGAGACTTTCATATCAGAAAGTAATATTTCAACTGGGCAACATGGTGCATACCTGTAATCCCTAGTACTTGGGAGGCTGAGACAGGAGGATCACAGGTTCGAGGCCAGCCTCAGCAACGTAGGAAGACCCTCAGCAACTTGGAGAGATGTTATGTCAAAATAAAAATAAAAAGGGCTGGGGTGAAGCTCAGAGGTAGAATGCCCCTGGATTCAATCCTCAATGCAAAAAAAAAAAAAAATAGTCTTTTATTTATGCCAGCCAAGTAGAGAACTATTATTTTAAAATTGTAATGAAATAGGAATCATTAAGAGAATGACAACTAGGATCCATTTTAATCATATCAGTATTAAGAATGAGAAAGCAAATATATTGGGACATATTACATGCAATATATTGGTTGTGAAAATAAATGTTAAGGAATTAACTCCTCTATTATAAGTTAAAAATTTTAAGGCCGGGCGTGGTGGCGCACGCTTGTAATCCCAGTACTTTGGGAGGCGGAGACCGGAGGATCCGGGTTCGCGGCCAGCCTCAGCTCTCTCGCTCTCTCTCTCCCTGTCACTCTCTCTCTCTCTCTCTCTCTCTCTCTCTCTCTCCTTAGTGAGGCCCTCCGCAACTTCGTGAGACCCAGTTTCAAAATAAAGTATAAAAAATAGGGCCAGGGGCGTAGCGCGGAGGTAGAACGCCCCTGCGTTCAATCCCCGGTACCGCAAAAAAAATTTAATTAATTAATTAATTAATTAATTAAAAAATTTAGTCACATTCAAACCCCCAATTCTGTCTCTATGCTATTTATAAGGGATAAATTTAAAGCAAAATTTCATTAAGTTTTTTTTTTTGCGGTACTGGGGATTGAACCCAGGGGTATTTTACCTTCCAGCTACACCCCAGCCCTATTTTTTGTTCTTCATTTTGAAACAGTCTTACTAAGTTGCTGAGGGCCTCACTAAGTAGCTGAGGCAAGAAACAATAATTCCCTCCCCTCACCTCCCTGGTCCCCCAGAGCTAGTCTATAAAGAAACAGAACCAGCTGCTTTGTTTCTTTGTTCAGTTATATGATATATGTATATGGTAATATAATCATTAAAGGGTAAAAAATGGCATTATGGACAGACACTAACATTATGTACATATGTGAGATTACCTGTGGCCAACCTCAGTATTTTGTATGGGGAAGTGGAATGAGGAGAAAGCCAGGGTAAAGCTCACCAAGTACTGTTTGCATGTATGTCACTATCACTATAAACTTCGTTATGATGTGAGACTATCTGCACCAATAAAAGCTAACAAAAGCTAGTTAATTAATTACAGAAAAAGTTAAGTTTTCGCCAGGCATGGTGGCTCACACATGTAATCTCAGGATTTGGGATGCTGAGACAGGAGGATCACAGGTTTGTGGCCAGCCTCAGCAGCTTAGGCCCTCCACAACTTAGTAAGACCCTGTTTTAAAAAAAAGAAAAGGGCTGGGGGTGTAGCTCAGAAGTAGAATGTCCCTGGTTTCAATCCCCCAGTACCCCCCCCCCCACACACACACACAGTTAAGGAAAAAATTAATGAGTTTAGTAAGTTAAATAAATTAGATACCAAGGAGAGTTCTTAAATGTTAATAATATAATGCACGAGGCAAACATTAATATTGTAGTTTCACAAATTTTTCTTTAATTTTCAAATTTTGTGGGGAGTTGGCCCAAATCCTCTTGGAAATTACTGACAGCGGTACCCACAGCCTGTCTAGGAAGGTGGAGTGGGAATGTGCTATTTATTACCTACTTTGCTGTTGCCACGGTTGAGTAGATTTTTGTGCAGCTTAATACAGGCAATACCCAGGACAGTGCATGTGTAGATTCCTTGTCGAAGTGACAGTTTTCCAAATAGAATTTTCCTATTTCTCTGACAACTAGGAATGCAAATTTGTATATCTTAAAATCTTGACATATATAGAGAAATGAAGATTCTACAACACTGAGGAAACAGGGACTGAAGGCAGTCGAGGTTGATCAAGAAAAGCATATTAAGTTGGGTGTGGTGGTACATACTTGTAATCCCGGTACTTGGAAGGCTGAGACAGGAGGATTGCATGTTCCAGGGCTATGCAGTAACTTAGAAAGACCTTGTTTAAAATAAAAAAATTAAGCCGGGCATGGTGGCGCACGCTCGTAATCCCAGTACTTTGGGAGGCGGAGACCGGAGGATCCGGGTTCACGGCCAGCCTCAGCTCGCGCTCTCTCTCTCTCTCTCTCTCTCTCTCCATCTCTCTCTCTCTCTCTCTCTCTACTTTGTGAGGCCCTCTGCAACTTCGTGAGACCCGGT